>APFE030934237.1:4301-16406 GCA_000404065.3 Pinus taeda | reverse complement strand
AGCCTGGTATGAAAAACTAACTGAGCATCTTCTGAAACTCAATTTCAAACATTATGATCTTGATGATGCAACTTTGTTTGTCAAGAAGGTTGGAAAAATAGTTGTATATCTTGTGGTATATGTAGATGATCTTTTGGTGACAGGGAACAGTGAAAGCTACATTGCATCATAAAGAAGGAATTGAGGAAAGGCTTTGAAATCATTGATTTGGGCTATGTTCATTACTATCTTGGTATTGAAGTAACTCAACATCCGAAGTCCATATTCCTTTCTCAAAAGAAGTACATTGGAGATTTGTTGAACAGGTTTGGCATGACTGAATGCAATCCTCTGACTACTCCTACTCCAATGGAACAAAACTTAAAGCTCACATCCATTGAAAGAAAAGAATTTGAGGATGCAACAAAGTATAGACAGCTTGTAGGAAGTCTCAACTACCCAACTACTACCAGACCAAACATTTCGTTTGCTGTTGGAATCCTCTCCGGGTTTATGCAAAAGCCTTGTGAGGGACATTGGTCTGCTGCAAAAAGAGTTCTAAAGTACTTGAAGGGAACTCAAGACTTTGGAATCAAATATACACAGGTGAGCAACTTCAGCTTGATTGGTTACTCTGATTCAGACTTCGACGGAGACAAAGAAATTGGAGTATCTACTTCAAGTTATGCTGTGAGTCTTGGATCAGGAGTTGTCTCCTGGAGATCACGCAAACAATCAGTTCCGGCAGATTCCGCAAAAGAGGCAAAATATGTGGAAGCAGCTGAGGCAACAAAAGAAATTGTGTGGCTCAGGAAAACTCTTGAAGATTTGCAGGTAAAACAAGTACAATCGACTCCACTCATGATTGACAATACCTCAGCAATAAAGTTGGCCAAGAACCCAAAGTTCCACGATCAAACGAAGCACATCAATACTAAATATCCCCTGATTCGACATCATGTTGAGGCCAAAACAATCCATCTCCGCCATTGTTCCACTAATGAGCAAATTGCAGACATCTTCACAAAGCGCTTGGAAGAGAAAAGCTTGAAAGATTCAGAACGATGCTTGGACTCACCAACATCCCTTTAGATTAAGGGGGGAAATGTTGACACCTAATCATAGGGATTAGGTGAACAACTGTAATTAATGTAAATAAATAATAAAAAAGATGGAGAGTCACCGGGAGATTAACTGAATAGTCACTCCCTCTTGTATATAATAATGAACAACCTGAATGAATAAGATGAATTGATTTGAGGAGTTACCTCCTGGTCTGACAATCATGATTAAGAATCTTAGGAGACCTCCATCATGAAAAGGAAAGAAACATTTGCAAGGTAAGGGTCTTCAAGATCCTATGATGGAATCTTCAAAAGAAGATTCATATGCAGATGTCTCATTGGCAATCCCATTCATGAGATTCAAGAAAAAGATGATATGCAAGCAAGCTAAGATGAAGCAAGAAGGGCCACACCAAGGACAACCAAATGAAGCTAAGATGATCAAAGGAGAATCAAGATGAGGTATGTATGCATCAAAGTTTACTCATGTTATTATATGTTAATTATTGAGTCATGGGAATAGTTCTATGACATGATCAAGTAGGAAAGAATATCTTTCACCAATGACATGCTCGAGGGCAAGTACTACAATGCAATGAAGGTCAACAAAAGGAAATACTCACATAAGGAGTATAAGATTGTTGAGTAAGAAGCAAGTGAAGAAGAAATGTTGACTAATCCTAGAAGCAAGCAATGAAGAAGTGCTCTCACAAGGAGCATAAGGTGGTTGACCAATCTATCCAAGAAGAAGCAAGTGAAGAAAGAGATCAAACATGTGAAGAACACCATGATCACCAAGAATCACTATCTGACAAGATACTTTGAAGACATCTCCCGAAAGAAGGCATGATGACTCTGACTAAGAAAGGAAAAGATCAAAGGACCCTTGACACCTTTGAAGGCCTTGGAGATATGAACGATGTAGATAATTGATTCTATGAAGATGTCATGATGAAGAAGCCATCCAGCAAAAGTACCATTTAATGTTGAAGCAATATCAAGAAGAAGTCATGAAGGGCTACTATATCAAAGCATAGGAACAAGTAAGTACAAAGAAGCATCCATGTGAAGAGTAGTCTGAAGCATAGACAAGATGACAAGGAATAACCAGATGACAAGAGAACCTGATATATGACAAGAAGGCCACTTTCCACAAAGGAAGCATTGACGTGACAAACCAGGAAGGAAAGTGATCGATGGATGGTGCTCTACCAAGAAGAAGTTTGAACAAAGACTTCACGACATCAAAGGAAAGAAGAAGATCAAGCAGCTGGAGGACCCACAAAGAAGAAGTTGTTGATGAATGGACAAGTCCCTAGCTAAGAGGGGAGTTATAACAAGTTCCCAATTACAAAGGAACTTGGACAAGTACCTTGTCAGAGGATACTTGGGCATGTCTTCTTCAATTGAGAGGAAGAGATAGACACAACATTCTTGTCTTCACTTGGAAAGAAAGAATGGGAGGATTGGGTAATCATCTAGCATTCGATACACTTTGAGGATGTATAGGGCATCCAAGACAAGAGTAGGCAAGAGGACTTATATTCTTTGAGCGCTGGGGACCCAAGATAAGAATAGTCCTAGAAGGTCATACTCAGTGAACACCCAGGTGGGTATGTACCTTGAGAGACAATGACTAAGGTGTCTATAAGTCATTGGTCTCACCAACATTATGCTCTGATCTATTGAGAGATAGAGCTGTCAGACAAGGCCTTGCTATGGAAACAATGTTGGCTATTATGATGCTATAACAAATGGATTGCAAATCCGACTTCTCTTATGTGAATTCTTCAAGATTGAAACATAGCCAAACACCTTGTAATGTTGCATGGATACCTCCCTATTTAAGAGGCGGTGTCGAAAGAAATGTAAGTAGGTTCAATCTTTATAAATTGTACTTTTCATATTTGTATTTATTCAAGATAAGAAATATTTGAGTTTCTTGCTCATTGAAATAGGTCTAGCACATATTAAAGTGTTATAGGTGAATCAAATAGTCAAAAGAAAATGTTGAAGAGCTCAAGGGCATGTTACTATAGGTATACTTATGTATTATAGTCAAAGAAGTCACCTCCAAGGAAAGTCAAGTCTACTCCAAGCATGTGACACCATCAAAGAAGCAATCTGAGCTATATATATGTCAAGTCAGCCTAAAGGAGGGACAATCCTCTATATATAGAGGTTGTCCACTCCTCTAAATAGAATGCACTCATTCCTCTGAAATCAGCGAACAAGGAAGACAAAACTAAGGTGAAGAGAAAGTGAAGAAGAGAAGCCTCTAGTGCAGCGAAGTAAGGGAAAGTATAAGCGAAGGTTGGAGGTTGTTTTCTAGGGTAAATACAGTCACACGTGCGAGAAAATGAAGGACAGTCTGCGGTCATATCAGCGGTAAGATCACAATCACATAACTTCATTGGCTGGGCAATCTAAATAGGCCTATAAGGCCCCTCACTCAAGCGAAGAAGGAAGAGGTCAACATCACAAGAAAAACAGTCACACGTGTGAACGCAAGGAGGCTATCTCTATTGTCATAACAGCCCTCCCATTACAGTCATACAAGTTCATTGGTTGGTGAAGAGAAGGAAGGGATCACCATAAGGAAAGGGTCTCATCAAGGTATCCATTCTAGAGCAAGTGCAGCAAGATCTAACAACAGTTGGAAAGAGGACGAACTGTCGAGAAACGAAGTGCCGAAAGAAGGAAGTGTCGTGGGAACAAAGTGCAGAAAGGAGGAAGGAATTGACTTGTACTTGGAGGACATTCTAGTCAAGGGTCTAGGGTTTGAGATTGATCAATAAGAAGCTTCAATAAGAGAAACTTACTAAAGGGTTTTCCTCTCAAGAGAAGAGAGGTTTTGGCCCTGGCAGAGATCCAACATCTTGCATTCTTGTTCTTATGTTTTTGGTAGCAGTTTGATGAAGTACACACACATGCATTAATAAGAAGAAGAAGATTAAACTAACAAGAAAAGTAAAAAGACTCCACAAATTGTTATCAAGTCAAGAAGAATCACACTACACCTAATTTCCCTTGATTCTTTAACAATTCTCACCATAATCTCACCACGTATAAGTTGAATAACTTCAAGATCCAAAGGTAGTAAACCAATCATTGACTTTACAACTAGGTAGGACCATACGCACTAAGCCAATCATTGATTTAAAAAATTTAGTGGAATTGAAAAATTTTCTGGACAGAAATTAATAAGGCGTAGTAATTAATTAAATTAAGGGTAATTAATTAGGTTCATGGGAGCATCATCCTAGGAGACTTTTTTTTAAATGCATCCATCACAATCTTAAATAAATTGTCTCCTTTATATGGTCAATGACATCATAGTTTAGGGTTCAAGGTAATCAATTTTTTAAAAAAATAATAATAATACATTCATTTTGTTTAATCCCCAACGTTCATATTAGAAGCCCCTCCCAAAGTCCCCTAACGGCTCATCAAAAAAATCTATAAAAGGACACCTAAACAATTATCAAAAAATATAGCTTCAAACGAATATCTTTGGAAAGACCGCTCTGAAATAATTCGACCTCTGTGTGCCAGCGAAAAATCTGTTAATTTTAGGTATGTTCTATGCTAAGAGCAATTTGTTTCAATTTTCACAGTTAGCTCCATATCTTTTCCAGATTAGCAATCACATCAGCATTAAAGTAAACTGCAAATAGAACATAAACATAAATCGCAGAAGACAAACCAAGACAAGAGGACACAAGATGTGGCGCCAGCCAGGGACAAACCCCAATGTGGAGAAACCCTTGATCAATTCTTCTTTTATGTTCTTCAAAGTTCAGCATAGAGAGAGATAATACATTTACAACAAAAGTCAACACTTTGACTTATCTAGATATGAGCATAGATCATCTCCTATCATGATGATACATGAGATCAGTTGAAGACATTCTTCTTCAACTGATTCTCCAAGGTGACGGCTTCACCTAACATAGTGTTGCAGCTTGTACTCATGTTGCACCCATCACTATGCTGCTCCCATCTGCTCCCATCATCATGCTGCTCCTTACTAACATGCCCATCATGCTGCATCATTCATCATCATGCTGTCTCATTCATCATCATGTTGCCCTTTACTAACATGCCCATCATGCTGCATCTTTCATCATCATGATCTGACACTGTTCATCCTTATCATTCCCATTATGTTGAGACTGTAACCATCATAAACATTACTACTTATGGTCCTTGTCATTGTTACTGCATATTAATATGCTGAGCAAGTGAACGGTACTGATATTTAGTCACAGATCCGAATACTGTGCTATTCAAGTATGAGAATCACTGTCATTATGGAAACTCATTCCATCAACATGGTTCTGCAGAGATAGTATGCCGAGAGTGTAGATCCATTTTTTGCAACCCTAACCAATGTAGTTCAGTATGTCGAGGCTATTACAGGGATACCATCTTTAGGATCAATGTTGCGGCTACATGACCTTAACAGAGATTCCCTTGACTGTGGCTATATACATTGATTGCGGCTACTGCAGCTCCTTCCTGCAGCCTCATTAATCCTTACTGCGGCCACTTGCAGCTCTTCCTTATCACTATGGCTACCCTCTCATCGACCGCGACTTCCTTAGTCTTGACTGCGGCTTCATATACCTTGACTGCGGCTCTTCTATCCCTGCAGCTTCGTCATTCCTCACTGCAGCTACTGCGGCTATATGCGAGTTTTGTCATACATGTATAGCACAAACATGTATCCAAAATTCACATGGAATTTCAGAAAGGAATGCGAAGTTCTATATCTTCTTTGATTGTGTGAACATGTCTCCTTGGACTGCATGAACAGGTGTCTCCATTGACTACGTTTGATCAGCATATTGTGGCTAGGGCATCATCTACAGCTAGGGCATCAGCTATTGCGGCTAGGGCATCATCTACTTAGCTCAGCGTATATTCTTAGTGTTTCTCCTTCACCAAAAACCCAAATACGTGGAGAGGAGGAGATCACATGAAGAATGTGTCTCACAAATGACTTCAAGTCCTCTCCTATTTATACTAAAACGTGGATGATGAATAGACATGACTATTGGGCTTCTAAGCCTACACAAGTTGTTGGCCAACTTGACAATTTGTCTTATAACACAAATAAATTCATAACTCCATGAATACTTGTCGGAATCGGATGATCTTTAGATCAATCCTACACCTCTCAATGAGAGGGATCCAAGAAAAATATCAGTTGCCATAAAAAAGATGACCCACATGGAGTTTGGCCCTAGTTGCCAATTTTAACACTCCCTCTCAACTAGGGAAAACTCCATCCGCTAATCCATATGTCCAACTGTACTATCTCTGCCATCACTGCCCTGTACTGCTCTACTCTGCTCTGCTCAACTCTGCTTAGCTATGCTCTGCTCAGCTTTGCTTAACCATGAAGAAGAAGAATTGATCGAGAATGTCTCATACCATTCTTCACTGACCCGAAGTCAGTCTCAGAGTGTGTACCACTGGTCCTAGACCAGTCCTCTACCGACCCAAAGTCAGTGTCATAATGGGTACCACTCTCACTGGTCCCAGACCAGTATCATTGATTCCAGATCAATGAAGGTCATCCTAGCATAATGAGTACGATAGATACGACGACGTGTCCATCGATAGATCTACTATGGTCCCTATCCTCATTTCCCTACTCATTGATCAGATGAGAGGTACTTCCCATGAGTCCCGGACTGCATGGGTAAGATGCCTCGACAGGAGAACTAATCATCCTGTCCACAGGAGAATAAATCATCCTGCCAGTGGATGCCATGGAGAACTAATCATCCTGGCCCACAGGAGAACTAATCATCCTGTTCCACAGTTGTCACGGGTGAACTAATCATCCCGGCCCACAGGAGAACTAATCATCCTGTTCCACAGCGCACCACCAGGGGAGGGTGAGTCACCCTGTGGTCGTATGTTGCTCCGGTAAGTACCCCAAGCCCACCAAAGCTCCCAAAGCTCAATGCATGCAACATGCAGGACCCTTATAAGAAGGTCTCTTAATGACTCCAAGTCGTTCGGGAAAGTCACAAATTTGACCTTTCCTTGGGGCTTTGACAAAATGTCTGCGACCTGTACATCAGTCTCAATGCGATGGAGCCTCCTCACTCATCGACTTACCATATCCCAGATAAGGCAGTATCTAATGTCTATCTGCTGGAGCAATCATCGAATACGGGATTCCTCAATAATCGAATCCCACCTCTAGTTGTTGTTTAATCAATTTAGCGTGTCCTAAATTGCTACATTAATTATCAATCCGGGAGTCGTAAACTGATGAAGTATGGCGCACTATATGTGCAAGACAACCTCTTTCTTACTTTTTGTTGTTTTCGATTTTTATTTTGTTTTGGGGGTTTTTATCTTCGTTTATCTCCTAATGTGAATGGAAATCTTATCCCTGAGTTTTAAGAATACTCTAGAAGGCAAGTATGGATATAAATTTTAAGGCAATTATGTCCTCTATAATGATTTCCAGAACTTAACACTTCAGAGAGTCTTAGAACATACTAGTGATGAAATTAATACTTGAACAAGAATGAAAATGTGCTGCTAATCAAATCAAACAAATAATGAACTATTGATCATGAAACCATTATCTTTGTTGCTTATCTAAATACAGAAAGAAAAATGAGTTAAACTACTGCACTCAAAAAATCAAACTAATAAAAGTAAAATCAATTCACTTCATTCATAGTCCGATAGCTCGCCAGGTAGTCTAAGCTATGGCTTTAGGAGATAACGTCAATGATATGAGCAAATTGATATCTAACTGCAGAAAAGTAAAATTAAAATCAAATCACATCATTCATAGTCCAATAGCTCGCCGGGTAGTCTAAGCTATGGCTTTAGGAGATAACGTCTATGATATGAGCAAAGTTGATATCTAACTGCAGAAAAGTAAAACTAAAATCAAATCACATCATCATAGTCCGATAGCTCGCCAGGTAGTCTAAGCTATGGCTTTAGGAGATAACGTCAACGATATGAGTAATTTGATATCTAAACTAACTAACAAAGCAAGTGAATAAGACTGAAATCAAAGCGTAACTAGAATTAAAAAACCCAAGAAAAGCAAAGTCAGCAGAGAGGCTAATCCCATGTCACTAGTTATTGCAAAAATTGTATGAAAATGCCCTGGCCTACTCTATCCTGAAACACATACAATGATCAGTGTTAGCATCAATATACAAAGCTTGAAAAATCATGTACAGGAATGAAATGTTAATACCATAACAAATGAAATATACATAGGTGGATAACTATGAAATATGTGCAATGAAAATAAGGAAAGACTACATAAAAACTTTACAGCAATAAGGAAAACAAAACCTCAGCGTGCAGGGGCCCTCTGCACGGCCTTGGTCAACAGGCTATCAGTCTAAAATTATGCTCACGCAGTCATATAGAAACAGAGTCTTCTTTATATTTCAAAACAAAGGAATAATCCTCTCGTTACCACAATGGGACTAGTGTCACGTCACAGTAAACTTTAACAGCAAAATTACATCAACAAAGACTAACTCTATGCGTTTGGAAACGCATTATGTATAACAAAAACTCATAATTGTTTTCCTATGAAATATATTTAACTGAGGACACGTAAAAGGATAGTGTCCGTAAGCTTAGCATACTGGTTGTCGAGATTATTCAATCTATCAAGAGTGGTTGTTGGATTCACATCGTGGGGCAGTCTACAGGTGTCAACATGACCTCGGGGATCTAGGAACGGCCACGAATCCTTCACGTGTTTGAAAACAGAGTCCGATTGCTGTAGGACTCCTTCGTTGGACCACCATTTGACCACCGTTGACCACGGCTTTCCTTAATGAATCCGGCTAAACCAATGGGACTTGATCCATGTCCAGGTCATTCTTAACTTGCCCACATGCCTTGTTTTGCCTGATGACACCTGCAACCTAGAGTTAACAAAAACAACTGCGGAAAGTTGAATCAGCTGTGGAAAGTGGCTGCATTCCGCAACGAATGAACAAAATCTAATTCAAATAGCAAACACAAAAGCATAGTTAGAAAACCACTTGGATGCTCTTTTAGAATCAATATGCAATGATTTTTGATAGCTTATGAGGTCCAGGTGAGGGAAAAAAGTCTAGGAAAGTGTGTAGGAGATATGTAGTTTCAGGGCTCAACATACCCCCACTGTGAAGGTGTTGCATGTCCCCATGCAACCAAAACTTTGACCATCCTCCCTTCAGTTCATGTGTTCTGAGACCTCTGCTAGCACATCCAGTCTTCTTCTCTTCTTTCTTGGCACCACTATCATCCTAGGTTTTCTCATTAAGCACTTGAATTTGAGGTTGATAAGAGCCCTACTCAACCTCCTGCTCTTTTTCTTCAACTTCCTATTCTTCTTCTACCACGGCCCAAGATGCAACATGGTGTTGTCGTGAATGATCTTATCTAATCTGCTTTGTTCATTTAATGTTTCATTTTCTCTTTTGATGTGTCTATTTAAGACCTCCAGTTCAAAAATTTCATGTTTCAATGATTGGATTAGAGCTTCTTGTGCTGCATTAGGCTGGGTAGATGAAGTGCCTGGATCTGTGGCAATCTTCTCCAACAACTAGATATAATCATACATTTCTTGCTGGTTTGGGTCTATCTCAGGTTAGTCTTTCTTGGGCTGACCCCAAAATCCGGTTGAGAAGGACTGATGTCAAAATCTGGCTGAGAAATAGGAGTATGGTGTGGGCTACGGCCAAGAGGGATTGCTAGAGGTTGTTCCGGTGTTTCCCCTCCTAAGTCAATGAAGTGGGGCCCTTTAGTTTGTACTATCTTCAATTTCCCTTTGAGTCTGGAGCTCCTCCTTAAATTTTGTGAGCTAGTGTCCTCTTTCTCCACACTCTGTTTTTCTTTCCCTTTCTTCTTTGCTGCAGCTGATTGTTCCTGAAGATAAACTGGTCTTTCAGACAGTATTTGGTGGTCCTCTTCTGAGGAGGGTTCTGGGGTTTGATAGACAGCCTCAATGTTTCTTTTCCCTTTTAATTTTCTTTGCTTCCTATCCTCAGTTCTTTCCTTCTTACTTTCAAACAGCTTCTCTTCTTGATTAATTTCTTTGGCTATGTTAGTAGGAGTATCTTGAATTCTCACACTGATTTTCTTTCTCCTACTCTTCCTTGCTGAGCTGCTCTTTGGCGTTTCAGGTAGATCTTGAAAGAAGTTTCTAACCAAAAATTGTTCCCAGGTGTCCTTCTTTTCCTTCAACTGTTTTTCAATTAAAATTTTCACAAGGCCGTGATGGTACAGGTGGGGTCCTATGTCCTCCAGATTCTTTTGGACAGTTGTGGACATCTTTTTCAAGCTATTCAATAAAAAGTAAGGCAAATTGAGGATTTGATTTTCTAGAAAATTCATCAGCAACAGGGTGTGGTACATATACATGGACCCAAATCGTCCTTCACATGTAATAAATTTATGGATTATCGATAATAGATTGGCCCACTTTTCTTCTAAAGCAGAGATAGGGATTCCATGTTTGAAAATGATTATATCCATACCTGGATTCCGTAGAATAACCCTCCAGGCCCTCTCGTCAAAGCTTTTGTTTTTGAACCACCATTCCCCCTCCGGTGGGAGTTCCGTTGCGACTGCTATAGATGCATCGGTGACTGAAAACTTAAGGTCTCCAACCTCAACTTCCACGCCATTAAAAGACCTCGCAAAAGTCTTCGTAATTTCTTTATGGTAGCCTCTGAATTTCTGAATGAACTGTAGCCACCGTGCCTTCCTTAATATGCTTTTCAATTGCGGATACCCCTCCATGAATTTGGGCCCTTCCGGTTCTGCTCTTAATAAAAGCCCCATTCCTTTTCTCCTGCCTTAAAATACGTCTGCGTGAGTAATGGATGAACGGAGGTGAAACGGCTGTGTTAGCAGGGAATGGAAAAGGTCTATGGAGAAAAACCAGTGATTGTAAATGGGAAAAAAACAGAGAACAGGTAGTGGGAATGAGTTCACGGAATGGAGTGAAGGCTTATGTGAACAAGGTAGAAATACAAATGTAACTTCGATGGAATAGTAGGGGAGTAAAGTGAGCCCGGCAGAGTTTTGAACGAGATGGCTGCGGAGCATGCTCACAAAATGGCTGCGGAATTTGTGCGGCAGAGAAGAGCCGTGATCAAATCAATTACGTCCCCATAATTACCTGGTTCGGCAAGTGGAATGCTAACGTACCAAAAAACACGAGTTAAATTCGGATGTTGATCATGAGGTCGTTTAAAATTTAATGCAAGGTTTGTGGAGGAATCATGTAAAGGTCGTGGAACGATTATGGAAGCTATCAATGCCAATCATTACATATAATGGAGCCGTGGTTTCATAACTATATAGAATGTGTTTTAAATTGCAATTTGAAATGAATCTTACTCATACCTTGGAATTTTTCCCACTTTCGTCCATTATCCTTTTATTAGTTGCTCCCTATTGATGCCTTTAGGTGCTTCATATCTTCAACATATTTCCTTTGTCATATCTGCATTTGGTTCTTTTTATTATTTGGCTAACATCTGACTGTCATTGTTGAATAACAGAGTGCTAGCTGCGGAAACAGGATTTAGTTGTGGAAACTAACACAGTGAACATATGACTGAATGGAGATGGATGAATGAACACTGAGTGAAAGAAAATTGGTCATAAAAGGACTTTTATTAGCGGAATATAATGATAAAATGAAATGAGATTAAGTGAAGTGAAGTGAAATGAAGTGGAGTGGAGTGAAATGAAGTGAAGTGAGAGAGAGACCTCTTTTCTTTTGGAAAATATAGGGCGTCAGAAGGTTCTGATTTCGCCCTGTATTTTCTGTCTAAGACTGCCAATCAGTGATTGCTTTTCAGGCTTATACAATTTTATTTTATTTTTTTTATTTTTTTTAAACAGAGAAAGAACAAGGACTAGGCTGGTGGAGAAGAAGAATTCTTCTTCACCAGCCTTATTGCAGAATTATCCTGAAAGATTTTGACAAATTCCTCCTTTGAGAGTGGCTTATGATAGATCTTTAATCGGTGACCATTCACAATAAGAGGAGTTT
>APFE030934211.1:11496-30754 GCA_000404065.3 Pinus taeda | reverse complement strand
ATTCAAAAGCATGCATAAACTATGAAGAATGGTGGATTAATCGATAATAATAGGCAAAATGAGCCCAATAAGTTACCCATTTTTGGGGCTCATCATCACCCCCTGCTAAATGTGTTGCTCATCCTCTGAGCAACTAATCCAGCTCATCATCTTTGATTGCTTTGACTGCCTCTCTAACATCCCAGGCTTCCGAGGTGATGTCCTCCTCTTGGTCATGAAACGCTGCTTCTCTCTACTTCCTCCCACTACCTGTGTTCCTCTTCTTCTTTGACCCCTTCCAGAAGTCCTAAAGGCAAGGGAGGACTAAACTTTAAGCCGATCCATTTGGCTTGCAGATTTTTCATTGACTGTTTATAGAGTGGCACTCTCGCCAAGGCCTCCCTCATCCTTGTTGGGGAGTGGTATTCTCTTATTTTTAGACTGTGGGACAGTGTGTTCCATCTCCTTGTGCAAGCATGAATGCAGTTATCCCCCAACAATCTTTCCATGTCCTCAAAGTGAGCAATGGCCTAAGCTTGTCTTTCAATGTAATCTGGGAGAACCTGAGGATTGTTGGCCAGGTGCTAATGGGCATATATTAAAGCTGAGGGATCTTTGGGTTCTGCCCTAATCATGAGTGGCTCGCTTAGCTCCCTGTTCATAACATTCTGAATCTCTACTGCCCTCTTTTCCTCATGGTCTAACCAAGAGGCCATGGCCATGAGTTGCACATCTCCCAATGCAACATTGGGGTCCCACAGATTCATGTTTGGAAGGGACAAGTTGTGTAGATAGAATTATGATAATTTGGCCTTATCTTCTGCTGAGCTACTGCCACACAAATCCATGAACTTATGGTAATTCTGAAATGGAATGGTGCCCCTTTGGGCCAAGGTTTTAATTTGAAATTGCAGCCATTGATCTTTAATATATAAGGCATATGACTTAGTAGGTTGCCTACATTGTAAGGCTTCTACTGCCCAGTTGGCCATGCAGGCCAGTTGGGCTTCTTTCTCTTGCACCTGCTATTTTAAAAACTGTATTTCTTCTGTTGCTTGTGACTCCTTTTCCTGTAGCAGTTTTGTTAGCGCCTCAACCTCAACCTGCAGCTTGTCCTATCTCTGTTATTCCTTAGATGTTTCCTTGTCTGCTGGAGGTCTTTCTTGCTGTTGCTATTCTCCCAAAATAGATGGCCTATTTTCCTTATGACCTCCCTATAGCTGTAACTGCTGTTTCAGCAGCTCATTCTCCTCCTATAATTTGGCCCTTTGATTGCCTTCCACACACCTCACCATGGCCAACTCTTTCCTTGATTCCTTGAGTTGTTCTTCTAGGTGGCCTATGTTTTCCACACCCTTGGATTTGGCAATCCTCATCTAAGTGTGAGTCCTAACCCGTTCTTGTTCTAATGCAAAGAAGAGTGGCATAGCAAACTTCTGGGGAATGATCTTCCCAGCTTCTAACAGGTTGTAGTATGAGCCCAAGCTAGGCTAAGGGCTTCGTTCCAGTATCTCCTCGGTCTTTTCTTATCCCTGTGATTGTTTGGCTTCCTTTTCCTCCAATTTCTTGGTCTCTTTTAACTTAGCTAGAGTTTCCTGTGGAGATATCTCAGCTTCCTGTAGAGCTGTCTTTGAGTCCATCATCCTAATTCTCTCTCTCCAGGTGGAGGTTTTTGGGCTTCCTCGTTCATAGGTGATAGATATCTTTTAAGGAGACTCTTCTTTTGGTTTAGTTGTTGTGTCTTCAATGACAATTGGCTCCTTTGACTATGGCTGGGGTTTGCCCACTTTGATCCTTGTGCTTCTCCTTGCTTTAAAGTACATGGAGGTTTGCCTCTTTCTCTTGCCTTTTTGTTTTTTAGGTTTGCTTAAGGCAGCAAGAACAACTTCTGCCTCCCTTGCCAATATCTTAGGTGATTTCTCCTCTTGCTGTTCTTTTTCCTTGCTTCTTGTAGAAATCCCTGTGTCCACTGTTTCTGTCTGTGTTACTAATATCTCAGGGTGTGTCTTTTCCTTTTTTTTCTGTGTGCCTACTTTGGCTGTGGCAGTCTTCATTTGGGCTTTCTCAGCCTTCTCTTTTCTACTCTGCATCCTCTTTTCCCTTGGTGTTTTTGTTGTTGTTTCTTCCTCTCTTTTAGGCTCAGAAATCTGGCCCATTTCCCATTTTTCTTTCTATGCTTGAATGTCCTGTGTTCCTTCATCATTGTTTTTCTCACCTTCTTTAGTGTGCTCTCCTTCCTCACTACTAGATGGGGTGATGTTTTCAGCCAAAGTTCTAATTTTGTCATCCTTGGACATGTTTCTGAAGAGTTCCCAAGATATGGGGACAGTGTAGGTGTGCAAAGTGTCTTCCACCAATAGTCTGATGAGCCCATGATGGGCCAACTGATCTGGGATCCCTTCATTTAACTTTGTACCACATTCAATTAGTGATTGAAGAAGGAAGTATGGGATGCTCAGTTTCTTGGCTGGAGGCAAGTTAATCCCATGCCTTAGTTCACACAACAACCTGAAATGATATCCATAGATGATGCTAAACCTCCCTTCACATGTGATGTGCTTCGTAATTTGAAAACTGACTTCACTCCAGAGGGGAGGCAAGTTGGTTCTTCTAACCCCGTTTTTGTCTTCTACAGGATGTTCCTCAGGTAGAAAGAATGTTTTCTTAGCAACTTGGCCCAATGACCTCTCTTCTTTGCTCCAAGGGAGCCCCAATGGTAGACACGTAACTTGACTGATGAGCTCAGGGGTAAGTTCTAGGTTCAAACCCCTAAAACTAACTGTGGCATGTGTCTTTGATTGTGGTCTCAGGGACATTAAAAACTCCTCAATTATCTCCTCATCATGACCCTAAATTTTGTCAAAGAAGGATATCCAATTTGCTCGGGTGAAAAGATGCAGCACCTCAGGATGCTCATGCAGTTTGCTAGAGTTCGAGGGTTCTTTCCTTATGAATCCTCCTGGCATGGTGAGAGTGCTCTTTTTATGTTTTAATCAGAAAAGGAAATGCTTAGGCAACCAAACAGTGAATCTGAAATAGAGGATAGCTGAATTTGGTTTCCCCTGAACCCAAGAAGGAATTTCTGGTGTTCAATATCAACTAGCAACAATTCCCTTGTTTTAAGACTACTATCACCCAGAACTTGACTGTCTGTTTCTGAAAAGAATAATTTTGTTTTTACAGACAGATCATAAGGATCAGGTTCCCTTCTCAGCACACAGATAGATATGCAAATGCAAATTTTTTTACACACACAGGCTTGCCTCTACGGCTGCATATATCTTCCCTACAGGAAAATTTAAAAATAAAACGTGGAGGACATTCTCCATGCAGAAAAAACTGGGGAAACTCAATGCAATATGCAGGCAAACATTTCACTTCCAATACACAGGCAAACTTTTCCTCTGATTTTCCAATCTGATGTCATTCAATTCACCACCTTGCACAAACACATCATGCATGGAGGAGTTTTTTCGAGCCTACCTCATTTGGAGCTCCAAATTCAATGAAAATCCCAGGTTTTCCTTCTCTGCAGAGTTGTTCTGCCTTTCCTGTAGAAGGCCCTTGGTTCCTATAGAATGACATTGTGCTTCTGAGCGAGCCCGATACGCAGGAGATTTTCGAAAATAGACAGAAAAACCAGTGGAGGATGACTGGTTAACAATTTTTGGAAGAGGTGGACACGTACTCCAGTCGAGGATGTTGTGAGTGTAGAATGAACAGAAGGTGGTGCATTTTTTAGCCGGGCATCTCTTAACTACGACATGATTCGTAGTGAGGGGATGAGGTGGCCAGACCGTACCGTTGATCTAATGTCACAGCCATAATGTTTCTGCGTTTTTTTTACTACCATCACCTCCCCTCTACCATTATCTGTCACCACCACTACCAATCCTGACGATTTCTCTCTGAATGGACACTCCACACGTGCTGGATGCACATCTCGTTGGCAATTTTGAATGTAACGGGGCTCATTTGGATCCCACGAGGATATGTAACTGGCCACCGATTCCACTCAATATGAACCATTCTGATAGGCATGCAGCTTTTAAAATATGATTTATGCAATTGACAAATGAGTTTAGGAACTTACCTGCGTGGTCACGGCCACGTTATGTAGATTTCAGGTTTTGGAACCCATTCCTTCGTTTGTTGTTGCTGCATGCACACTGCATGCTTGGCTTTAGTTGATTTTGATGTTCTTACGTTGAAGAAGAGCTCTTTTCATGTCTCTTTTGTCATTCTTGGCTGTCCCTGTCTCCAGAGTATGTCTTCCAGAGGGATCAGCTGCTACAGGATTCCTGTAGGATGTCCTGTAGCTACTTCTCCTCCTGGATTGCAAGCTAAAATGAGTAGGGCTATACTACTGATGAGAGTTTTAGCTGATGAGGAGTCTAGATGGATGGTGACAGGTATGGTGAGTGACAAACTGCTGCTTGATTTGTCAATAAAAGCTTTTGTTCGCAATATGAAGAAAATAGGGTTTTATGTGTGTGACTGTGCAGGAACAAATAAAAGGATGAGTGCAACGGAGGTGTAAAGAGATGGAAGAGGGTGACATATGGTGATGTATGGAAACAAGGATGTTTGCAGGCCTCATAGGAAGATTCCCAACCTTCTGATTCTCTTCCGAGATAAATTCTGGCTTGTCTGTAGGTTATACAGGATCTTCCTGGAGAAGACACAAAACTTCCTGTAGAAGGTGAATCTTAACCCAATGGGATCAAATCCTGGGAAAGGGTAGTGGTCATGGAGGAATTGATTGTGAGGGATGCTTGTAGCCTGGTGCTGACTTCTGAATTTGTTTTGTGTGATCCTCCTAACCTGCAATGTCCATCATGCAACCTGCAATTATTCAACGGAGATTAGGTTTATCTTTTGTGTTTTTTTTTTTTTTTTGAGACAGCTGGGGCACCTCCAGGAGGTTTTCACCCTCAGTGTCTACCCTAGGCTCCTCCAAGAGGTTTTCACCCAAGGATATTTTTATTCCTTTTTTTCCTTTGATGCTCAAGGTGTGAGTGGAGTGGAGACAAGGGCCTTCTCCACTACCAGCATTGATTTATCTAGAGTTTCAATGAACTCTTGCTTAGAAAGAGGCTTCCTGTAGATTTTCAATCGATGCCCATTGACAAGCATGGGGATGGCTTCTTCATCAATGGTCTTGATAAGGACTGAACCATTTTCGTTGCATTTCTCCACTGTATATGGTCCCAGCCATCTTGTCCTCAGCTTCCCTTTGAAATCCTTATATCTCGAGTCATATAAAAATGCCCAATCTCCTGGCTGAAATTGCTTTTCGTTAAGGTGTTGGTCATGCCATATCTTTCTTTGGAGTTGGGCCACCTCTGAGTGGAGGAGGGCCTGCATTCTCTGTTCATCTAATCCATTCAGCTGTAGTAATCTTTCCTATTGTGCATGGCTGAGATCTAGGTCCAGCTGAGCTGCTAACCTCAATGTGTTTTATTCAAATTCTATGGACAGCAGGGCCTTCTTCTCGTAGAACAGCTCATAAGGTGTGAAACCTCTTGTAGTTTTCCAAGTGGTGTTGTAGGCCCAAGTGGCCTCAACCAAGTGATTTGCCAAATATTTTTTGCTGCTGCTCACCACTTTAGTCAAAATCTCTTCCAAAGCTCTGTTAGTGACTTCCACCTGCCCATTTGCTTGCAGATGATAAGGGGTGAAAGTTCTGTGCTTAATCTTGTGATGAGCGAGCAGGTCTTCATTCAGGTTAGAGGTAAACTAAATTCCTTGATCTGTGACTAATTCTCTTGGGTAGCCAAACTTGTATAAGATATTTTCCCTCAAAACCCAACCACTTTTTCTTCTGTTGCTACCTTGATTGCCTTTGTTTCTGCCCACTTTGTCAGGTAGTCCGTGCACACAATGATGTAAGAATTTTGTTTTGAAGGAGGGTTGATAGGACCCACAAAGTCCATGCCCCACTTCTCAAATGGCTCGAAAGTCACTTGAGGTTGGAGGGGCATTTCATCCCTTGGAGCCAGTTTCCCCACCCTTTGACATCAGTCACATTGGTTGATGTATCTTCTGACATCTTAATGAAGAGTGGACCAATAGTAGCTTGCCTGTAGAATTTTGAAGGTGGTCCTTTTTGCCGCAAAATGACCTCCACAGGGTCCATATGATAGGTTAGGAGGATGTCCAAGAATTCCTCCTCCCTGACACAATGCCTCAAAATCTAATCTGGGCCAAGTTTAAACAGGTTGCCCCCAATTCAAGTGAATGGGGCACTTTTCCTCACGATCTTACTTTTCTCTTTTGAGGATAGGTGTGGAGGGAACTATGCTGAAACCAAGTAATTTGAAATATTAGCAAACCATGGAGAGAGTACTGAAATAGCAAACAAGTGTTCATCTAGCATTTGATCATCCACCATCCCTTCTTCACCTGCAGACAAATCTAGTCTAGGTAGAAAATCACCAACAACATTTTCCTTACCTGGCTTGTCAACAATGGTAAAGTCAAATTGCTGCAATAAAAGTAACCATCTAATGATACAAGCATTTATATCAGGTTTATTCATCAAATACCTAATCACAACATGATCAATGTGTATGAATGTTTGATAACCAGTGATGTAGTGTTTGAACTTGTTTAGGGAATGGACTACGGCTAGGAGCTCTTTCTCGGTTATAGTATAGTTTAACTTTTCCTTGGACAAGTTTTTGCTGAAAAAATATATAGCATATGGTAGCTTCTCTTCAACTTGTCCCAAGGCTGCCCCTATGGCTTTGTTCAAGGCATCAGTGTGGATGTGGAAAGGTAGGGCCCAATTTCGACCTCTCAAGATTGGGGTAGTTACCAGCTTATCTTTCAACTCATCCAGTGCCTCTTGACAGTTGTCAGTCCATATAAACTCAACATATTTCCCCAAAAGGCCAAACAATGGAGAGGCTAGCTTACTGAAATCTTTAATGAATCTTCTATAATATCCTGCTAAGCCTAGAAAACTCTGAACATCACTTACCTTTTGAGAAGGTAGAACCCTTTGGATAGCAATTTTGTTGGGATCCACCTCTAATCTGTGTTGATAAATTGTATTACCTAGCACGGTCCCTTCAGTCATCAGGAATTCACATTTTTAAGGACTGAGGGACAGGTTCATTTCAATACACTTGGTTAAAACTTTTCCCAGGTTAGTCAATGCTTCTTGGAAGTTGGACCCTTAAGGAGTAAATTCATCCATATAGATTTCCACCGAATCATGAACCAGCTCAGCAAATATACTCAGTACTGCTCTCTAGAAAGTGGCAGGAGCATTGCATAACCCAAAGGGAAGGACCCGGTAGGCAAAGGTACCCCATGGACAAGTGAACGTGGTCTTATCTTGGTCTTCCAGGTTGAGTTGGATCTGATTATACCCGCTAAACCCATCTAGGAAAGAAAATAACTTCTTCCCTGCCAGTCCATCTAACACTTGATCTATGAAAGGCAAAGGGAAATGGTCCTTCTTGGTGGCTTTGTTAAGTTCTCGATAATCTACACAAATTCCCCACTTCCCATTTTTGTTGGGCACAACACCAGAGGAGAAACCCACTCGCTGTCAGAGATGGTGTAGATGAATCCTGCATCCAACAACTTTTGCAATTCTTCTTTGACAATGTCCTTAAGGGATAGATTCATTCTCCTCTGAGGCTACCTGATTGGTTTACAATCCTCTTTAATGTAAATGTGATGGGTATAGACCGAAGAGTGGACTCATTTCATCTCCTTATAGCTCCAAGCGAAAGCATCCAAATGGTGGTTCAATAAGCTACACAGCTCCTTCTCCTAAGAGGGGAATATGGATGAGCTTATCTTCAACGTTCTTTCAAGGCCAAATTCCACATTCTTAACTCTGGGAGAGGTCGAATTAGCCACATAGAGGTCCACTAAAGCACTGGCTTGGGTACATTCCACTAACTCCTCTAATGGCAGCGCACTGGGAGATGGATTTTGAATCAAATTCTCAATCAGGTCATCCTCAGTTTGAGGACCTCCCCTAGTGGCTTCCACTGTGCACACTGGTGCAGAGTAGACTTCATCCTCATCTTCCTCCTCCAACCAGAGAGGTAAGTCATGTTCTAGCAGAGCTTGGGCAGGAGGATATAGGACTAGCTGTTTGGACATAGGCCCATTCTTAATGGTCATGCTCCTAGCTCGACAACTAATGTAAGCATCTGCAGTAGCTAACTAAGGCCTTCCCAAAATTAGGGGGTATCCAGTGAGTTTTTCCTTTGGCTAAAGGACCAAGAAGTCCACAAGGTACTCCCAAGAATCAACAGAGACCATGACATCTTCCATAATCCCTCTGGGAGTCATGATGGAGCGGTCTACTAACTGTAGTACTATCGAGGTCTTTCTTAGGGAACTTGTTAGGTAAACTTGACTCGGGATAGAGTCAAAGTTGACCAGGTTAAACAAGTGATGGTTTTGGGGCACATGGTATTGTGCACCCATAGTATTCTGCCCGTGGTATTATATGTAATGGAGCTTATAAAAGGTTGGAAGGACTTCATTGTAATGTAAGACCTAGAGGTGAGCAGTGAAGGCTCACTTGGTCGGATTGGCCAGGGTTTTGGCCAATGCTAATAAGATCTTATTAGGTTGGGTTTTTCCCCGGATTTGGGGTTTTCCCCAGAAAAACATTTGTGTTTATGTTTTTATGGTTGTCGCTGGTTATTTTTATATTTATTCCTCTCACTAATTATTTATGATCCCGCTCACTCTAGCTCTTACCCCCCTCAGAGTTTTTACCTGGGGTATTGTTAACCGACATCCCCCCTATCACCTAGGTCTAACCCACACTTTACCGGTGATCACCGAGGGGTACACATGGCTTACCAGGTCTTATAGTAGTATGCCCATTTACATGCAATAATTTGACTTCATTAATTTTTTTTGTTTATTTATTGCTGCTGCGATTTTGATCCATCCTCTCTTAATTTGATTTGCTCATAAGCTTCTATCAAACTGCTCCAACTGTGAGCCTGATGAGAACCTCGTAGATTTATTTTATTATTATTAAAACCTCCTACAATGATGGCATTGGTCTTGTTTCCTACCAAATGCCCTCGGACATTTGCAGACCACCAATGTCTCTGCTTGCACATCTACGCTTCTTTTATGACCCTCTTGGACCAGCATCTTATTACTGCTGATCACTAAGTCTCAGCAGTGTCACCACTATTATTCTCTTTCTCCATCAAGAAACACTCCATGGAGTTCCCATGGAATATGTTATCACCAAAGCCACATGCCGCACAAAAGCAAAAACTTCTATTAATCATGTCATTTCTTAAATCTTGGACAGTTTCTGAGTCTTTCATTCTCGGCCATCACCGCCTTTGACAATGTTTGTTCTCAGCCTTACTTCACTTCAAGAATACACTCGTCGTCCATGAAAACCACATTTCTGGCATTCAACATGAGAATTCCAGCAGTGCCATCGATGCCACCAATTTATTTTCTTTATTCATGCTCGGCTCTGCGTGGGCAGGGTGGAAGGGCAATTGGGACCTGGAGAAGATGAGGGATCTTTGACAGAAGGAGGCAGCCCGCCGATCTAATACACAGATCCACATTAGCCTTGACCAGATCTGACTTCTTTTCATACGCAAAAACGTTGACAATCAAACTCTACATAGCAGATCCATTCTCTTCTCACGCAAATTTATCTATCCAATAGGTCTTTGACCAACATCGTTGTTTCAAATCCATACCAAATCTGAATTCAATTATCTCTTTAACCATTTTCAATGGTGATCTCAGGAGCAATAACAACAAACTTTTGCACTAATCCTTTTATCCATTGAGCTAAAATAAATCCTTCACTGAAGGTGTACATTAGAAGCCCAAACCCTCAACCATGGCTCCGATACCAGTTGTTAGAAATTTATACATTACGGAGCAATGGAACACAAAATATTGTAGAAATATAAACACATAAAACACATAAAACAAGAGAGACACAGATATACGTGGCTCACCCATTTTGGGCTACGTCCACCCCGAACAGCCAGTCCTTCCTTTCTATTATCCAGCAAAATGAAGAGACACAACCTACAGCAGATCCACTGTAATATCCTCCGTTTTCTCTCATAGTCTCACCTCTCCGCTTCTCACTTAGAGAATACACATCTATTACACAGCCTCAAATACAATGCCCTCATACAAAAAGAGGGAGTTTCCTTCTAGGGAAAAAAAACCCTAAACTAAAAATAAGTTCTACTGTCAAATCATTCGCCTAATGAACGGCCCAGATTGACTAGAAATTACTATACTTTTACAAGGAAATTTTACATCCATTTTTAGCTTCGGGGGCGCTGCCCCCCCTGGACCCCCCGCCAGGGGGGGCTCCCCAAAGGTTACAACTGCCCCCCCTGGACCCCCCTACAACGAATATTTTACGGGCAACGTTGCCAACCCCATTTCGAACTGGGGTCCAATGTGGCGATACCTTTGAATACAGAAGATAATCAGGCTCCACATCCAACAGAACTTTGAAGATTAAGTTTGAGCATAGTGTCCCTGGTCATCACATTAATGGCAGCCCCTAAATCAATCAGGGTGTGAGGGATTATGGTGCCATTGATGTGGACATCAACTATAGGACTCCCAGGGTCCAAATATTTTGGACATATTACTTGTCCCAACATTAGATCGGACAGTTGTCCTATGAAATTGATAGTTGGGGCATCTCTCTTGCGCCTGCCTGGGTGCCTGAAAAACTTCTCTTTAATCAACTTGTTGTAGATTGGTACATCTTTTATGGCCTGGAGAAGTGGTATTTTTACACACAACTGTTTAAATTCTCCTAGAGGTTCAGTCTCCTCTCGGTTTGGTTGTGTGGTTACCGTTAGTCTCTCAGAAAAGGGTGGAATGGCTTTGGGTTCACTTTCTTGTTTCTCTTCTTCATCCTCCAGAGGAGGAGGTTGGCGATCTGGGAGGACCTTCCCAGATCGTAGGTTGATCTCCTAAATCTCCACAGCATAGGTAGGGCATGTTGTCTCTCCAGTATATACCTGTTGGCCCTGTCTGTTTTTGGGGTTCGGGTTCGGTTGAGTAGGCATCTAGGGTTGTCTTGGAGGAGCAGGAGGTAATGGTTGAGGTTGAGTAGGTGGTGGAGGCAAAATAGTGGGAGGAGAGTTGTATTGGGGCCTCCACCCTTAATGAGGTGCATTCCACTGAGGTTGCGGATGAACATGAGAATGAAACAAATGAGCAGCAGGTTGAGTATGGTATTGAGATGGATAAGACCAACGAGGGGGTACGGACCAGGAAGGATGAGAAGGGGGACCCCAAGAAGGTATGTGAGTGGATTGGTTGGGGTTGTAATAAGTTTTGGATGTCCCTTGCATCCCCTGTTGGTAAGGTCTAGATCCATGCGGCCTCCTTTGGTTGAGGAAGTAGAGTGGTTCAGTGGCTCCTTCAGCCCCTTGGTACATAGCTTTAAGTCCATGTAAGGTTGGGCACTGATTTGTAGGGTGGTCTTCCTCACAAATGAAACATTCCTCTACTGAGTGCAATGGACACTCATTCTTAGGATGCTTCCTTGTACATCTGAGACAAAAGATGTCCAAAGCCCTCTCAGCTTCCTCTTTCATTTGTTGGATTCGAAAAGTATCCAGTTACATGGAAATGGTCGGTCTCACCTCACTTTTAAGGTCTTCCATCTTATTTGTAAACTCATGTTTGGAGACGGTGGCACTCACTGAAAGTTGATTCCCCCTACCTCTTTTTTGGGCTGCCCTAGAATGGTTTCTAAACACAATCTTTATGTCATCATAACGTAGTTGGTAGATGTCTCCTCCAGCAAGCAAATCGAGGGTATCTAGAAGATCTTCAAGGACTCCTCAGAGTAGAACCAGCTTCAGAGATTCGGGGTCAAGTGTGCACCTAGCCCTTTTATAACTAAGTTGTAATCTTTCTTCATAGTCTTCTAAAGATTCATCACTTCCCATGGTCATCCAAAAGATTTCTCCCTTCGTTTCCTTTGACCTACAGTAGTCCCGATATTTTTTGTTAAAGGCCTACTGCATTTGAGCCCAAGTTGTGATACTGTTTCCAGGTAGCCCCATGAACCAGTGTAGTGCTGCATCCTTGAGGGTAGAGGGAAAGAGTTTCAACTTTTTCTCGTCTTCTGCATAGTCATAAGTTCGAAAAAGGACAACAAACTCAAACAAGAAGGTATCAAGGTCTTCGGTGGTCAATCCATGGAAGTGAGGTAAGGCTGAGGGACTTATGTTTTTCATTTTTGTGTCCCCATTGGTCTCTCGGATGGGAAAGACACCTTCTATTCTCTCCTCATTTCCTATATCATTTCTGTGTTCAGCCATGGTCTTAGGAGGAATGTTCTCTTGCTCTTCTTCCGTTATAGGATCTTCGTATATCTATGGAGGTTCACTTATAGGTTCTTCTAGATCACTACCACTGAAGAAGAGAGAAGGGTGACTCAGTGATGTCGTGGGGGTGTTGGGTAAGAATTTTCCTATATTGTCTCTATTCCTACGAGGCATGAAATGAAATATTTTTGGTTGATTTTTGTGTTTTTTCTGCTTGTACCCGCAAAACTAAAATAGATTGAACTGCAACTAACTAAAATCGATCTTGCTGAAATGAAAATGCGGAATTGAAATGAAAGAAGGAAAGGATTAATCTATTTTGCTGAAATGAAATTGCAAGAATGAAATGCTAGGCTACGCTTGCAGAATTGAAATTACGGAATTGAAATGTAGTCTACGCTTGCAGAATTGAAATTGCAGAATTGAAATGCTAATCTACGCTTGCAGAATTGAAATTTTGGAATTGAAATGCTAATCTATGAAAGCAGGAAATGTCTAATCTACTTTTACATAAATGAAATTGCAGAATGGAAATGAAACAATCCACTCTACGCTTGCTGAAATAAACTACTTAGCAAAAGGTTGCAGTAGAAAATAGAAGAAAAGAGACAATCACAAATACTCTAACGCTTCCCGGGTAACGGCGCCAAAAAGATGGTGAGATCCATTATTACAGCAATGATGTTGCAACTCCTGGGACTCCCTTCTTTACTTTTATCAACCTGGTTGTTCGTAACAAACTTCGAAGCGACAGTGTTATATGCACAAGTACTAGCTCTTGCCGCAGGCTGTCACTTGATCAGATGGCACAAGTCTGCTAGGAGCTTAAGCCAACTTCTATGATCTCCTAGAATAAGCTTTTAACTGTGATGGATGAAAGCTAACTCAAAGGAGGCTAGTCTACTTGTATGAAGAAGTTGAAAGCTGAAAAGAAATGCAAACCCTAGCAAACCCTAGTTTTATTGACTAACCCTACTGGTGCAAGAAAGGGGATGAAAGCAGTGGGAATGGATGCCATTGCCTCTTGAAGAGGTAAAATGCATTTGACTAAGCTACTTCTGAGGTGAAATCTAAGAAAAACATCTTTTTTGTATTTTTGAGTAATTTTGCAGAATTATTATGCATGTGCTTTAACTGTTTTTGGTTGTGCAGAGGTTGATTGGCGAAAGGAAATGGAGTGGGTAGTTTCAGGAGGTTGGGAAAGTGAGAAGAGGGCCTAAGGGGCCCCTAGCACCCTTCCAGAGAGTTTCACGACGATCATATCTTGAAAAATTGCTCACGTGAACTTCTACAGAATGTCTGCAGGGGTTCTATAGGAAGATCTGAAAGAGGATTTTGGAGGGTTGATGGAGGAAAAACGGTGGGAAAGTGGAAATGGAGGATGGATGAGGATGTGAAGGGGTCTAGGACCTGGTATATGAAGCTAAGGAGTGATGAAGGTGGTTGGATTTGTTCAAGGGTGGATAGAGCAATACTACACAAGAATGTAGAAATTAGGGCAAATTGGAAAAGTGTGGCAAATGAAGGGAAGGAATCTTGGATTAGAGGTTGGAGCAGGTTGTATGATGGAGGAAGGGTAGGAAGGGAGGTATCAAAGGTGTTCAGCACACTATTTTCCAAAACTGATCAAACAAAGACTAGGAAAACCAAAGATTTAGCTATTTTGACCTAATTTGACCTAAAAACCAGAAACATGATGAACAAAAGTTTATTGGCAGAAAATAATGCAAGATAATTATGGAAACCAAGCAAGAACAGATTCTAAACATGCAAGTACAACTGGTATCAACTTTCCTAACTAAAAATCTAACACTAGTAATTGCACAAAGAGGCAAAAACAGTGTTTTTGTGGCAGCAAGTATGCCTTGGTCTTAGTGCATGGTCCCAAGGAGGGACAGATGTGATCAAGGATTTCTTGATGGCCTTTTTGCAGATATTTTCTATTACCAAACTATCAAATCAACTTGAAGCATGAAAAGATATCTTAATCATCAAAAACAACCTAAGTAACAAAACAAGATTTCAACCTAAATAGCAGAAATTATTCTATGAATGCAACAACGACACATAAAAGTACACAAAGGAGGTACTGGCACTTGGGATGGGCCTAACCCCAAGAGCTACATCCTCCTTAGAAAATCTCAGAGCTAGTGCAAAGTGAAATTTAACTCCATTACTCAAAAAATACCCATGTCACAAAAATGTTTACAGCAAAAGCTCAAAAATGAGCTGAAAGGCAGAGCAACACTAAAGTGAAAAACACAACTGTTCAAGAGCTAAAATACCAAGGCTTGAAGCCTTCCTACTTATGCACCACGAGGACCTCCAATTGCCCTCCTTAACTTGAGGGGCTTGGCTGCTCAAAACTGCAAGTAATCAGCCACTTCACAAAAGCTGCTTGGCTGCCCTTGGAAATCATCTTTGGTGGGCTATTGAACTCCGAGCTGATGGTGGAGAACTCGAGGAAGAGGCCATTTAGTGTAGGAGACACCCTTCCTACTAATCCTCAACCTTGTTCTCTCGTATTTGGCTATCAACTGGCTCATAAATGCTTGACCTTGGTCCAAAAGATGTCCAAAAATCTGCAATAAGCACATATTAGACTTCATGGTCAAGTGACTATTCTCATTCATTCAATTAACATAAATATATTCAAAAGCATGCATAAACTATGAAGAATGGTGGATTAATCGAGAATAATAGGCAAAATGAGCCTAATAAGTTACCCATTTTTGGGGCTCACCACCTTATTGCGTCTAAGACAAAGCTATGTCTCTCTTCCAATGAGCTCTTGTTGGCTATGTGTCTTGCACAATGGATGAGGAATATTCCTCACACAACCTCCTATATATACCATGAAGTAGGGCTTCTAAAATATTATCACAATGGGTTGCCGATTATCATAAGCCTAAAAACGCCTTAGGCTAACCTTAACACTTAGGGTGTCAACCCCAAAATTAACTTCAAGAATCCATATGTCCACTTCCACATCTCGTAATTCGACGATTCTTGAAGCATTGGATCCTCCTTTACGCACTTTATCATATCATGCCATCACATATAGAAATATGCTCATGGAAATGCCCAAAACACGATTTGGTGCAAAACCCCATCCTTTGGTTCCATGCCCACAAGTGACCCTTGTGGCACTTTTCCTTCCAAACCTTGAACCCTAGGGATTGGAGTACCTCCCAAGATACTAAAAAATAAACACTCCCTCTTAGCGAGGGAGGTACTTCCAAGACTGGGAAGTAACTCATCATCATCATCATTACTCGCAACACTTTCCCAACTATTAGCGCTCATAATTGTAGAAATCCTTGTTCTGTGAACTACTCCTCTCTCGAAAGTGTCCCTGTCATTATTGGAAGCCTCCTGCTTCTTCTTATTATCCTGTAATTTCTTCCACTCTCTCTGTGATTCCTTCTCGGCAGCTATAGGAGCACCTTTTCTCCCCATTGACCTTGCACTCTTCTTAGGCTGCAAAGTTTCCCTCTAAATCTACAAGCTCCCACTAGAACTTAACTCCCTCTGACTCTCTAGAATTTGGACCTTCCTCTTGGGAAGGTGGACCTTCTTCTCAAGAACTTGTACCTCCCCTCTGAAGCCTGCAATTGCACCTACTTCTCTGGAACCTGCACTTCCTCCAGCTACTTCTTCCCATGATCCATAGGCTTGCCCGTCAGCCTGTATAGACCAACACTCTAACTCTAAGAGCAATCCCGTCGGATTTAGAGCCTTTAGGCTTGATTCTTGCCTTCCCATCCTGGAAAAAGACCTCAAACCCCTTCTTCTTGATCATTGAGACAAAAATCACACTATATCTAAATCCTGGTATAAATAGTACATCTTGGATCCACATCACTCATACTGTCTCCATCCTGAGTGGCACGACATCTGATCCTCAGATATTCAACTAACTCTTGTCACCCAACACCCTGTACAACTTCGAGTCCCATTCAGTTAGAGTTTAAAAAACCTCCCATGACCCTGTCATATATTTCGTCGCACCATTATCCACGTAGTATCCATTCTCATCGATAGTACCCTATGAGAAATGAGAGATCATGGAAAATTCCTCCTCCTCCAATCTCTTGATAAGGTCATCATCTCAATAGAAGTGGCAACACTGGAAACATTCTTTCCTTTCATCTTCATTTCATTTCCCTTCTTCTCTATTAGACATCTCGACAAAAAATTACCCATCTCATCACAGTTGAAACACTTTACCTTACTCAAGTCCTTCTTCTGCTTACCTTTCATTCGAGCTGCAAGTGGCACATTATCATCAAAAGTATTCTTCTTTGGAAGAATATACTTGTCTCGTAACTCTTCCTGATGAAGTCATCCCATAACCTATTCGAGTCTACAAATTTCTCTCTTGCAACAATCCCTTTGATGAAGGGCTTCCATTCCTCGGTGAACCCTTTCAAGGCAATCCTCACCATATCTGCATCTGAAATAGTCACACCGACAACAACAAGCTCGTGTTTGACCCTAAGACAATTTCATTAGATAAGAAGTCACACCTTCACCCTTTATCATCTTGGTGGACTTTAACTTATCCTCCAATATCAATACCCAATTTTCTTTCTTATTCTGGGACAAATTCTGAAGAACCATCCACGTCTCATGTGTGGTGTTCTTCCCGGAAAATGATGTATTAGGGCATCCTTCACACCATATAGGATGATCAATCTCACCCTCGTATCCATATCCTCATACAATTCCATCTCCTTCAAGCCGGTTGGTTTCTTGATGGATTTCTTAGTGAACTCCTAGATTTTGTTGACTTACAAGACCAACTTGATCCTTTGCTTCCATGGACTATAGTTGGACAACCCCTTCCAACCTTTCCTCATACCAGATACTAGCCTGCAACTTTGACATTGTCACCTATAATGTGCCCGAAATCCTCTTACGTTATATTTCGTTCTGCATAACTTTGATTCACTCACTTCCAAAGTAGCTCAGACACGCTTTGATACCATGTTAAATTTCCAAGATCTTGGGTCTAGGTTAGAATCTTAAAATCATTGATGCTACCAAACCAAGAATCTTAACCAGAACTACTTTGAACAACAGAAAATATAAAGCAGTAAATCACATGTACACAAGTATACACAAGTTTTAACAAATATTGTACAATAATGTAAAATCCAATCTTCGTTATATTAAAACAAATCTAAATAATACAACATTCTCTCATATACAAGATACAATGACAAACTTTGCTGCACAGACTCTATGTCGCATCTTGTCATGCCAGTCCTTCACTCCCGTACTGCTCATTAGTTGCCCTTTAGTCCTTCAAAGGACGACACATCGAGACTCTAGGAGGGCTGCCACCTAACATTGTTGCATGTCACTTATGTAGCATGTACATAGGTTGATCCAATCTACTCTCTAGGTTGGACACTTCCTGAGCTCCAAACTGCCAGCCTATCAGTCACTCTAGTCCATCAGAGTGTTGCACTTCGACACTAATATTCACCCAATCTTCAATTCCACTTTGTCACTTCGAGATAGCTCGTCTAGGGTTACTTTGGGCTATCAACACGTTTCCCTCCACCAGACCAATGATGCCCATTACTACACTACAAGATATGCATTGATGAAGAATTTTGATCACCCAATCAATTCTCCAAATTGGCTCCCATAGGCTTCCCAAAAATTTGATCCAAATATGACCCAAAAACAAGGATCCAACACACATCACACTCTCGTTTCAATTCTGCAATATTATTTTTGTGATTGTGATTGGTTAGGGCATCTTGGACTTTTGAAACAACCCCTAAAAAATTACCCAAACAGTCCTCCTTGGTTGCGGCCTATCCTTGGAGAGATGATCACCTAATTTGATGTTTGTCTGGGCATCAATAACCCTCAATATGCCCTACGCTTCCCTCAAGTAGTGAGGTATGGCCTACGACCTACCCACAACAACCTTTGTTGCCTCTCCCAAGGATTCTCCACCCAAGGACCACCTCAAAGAGCCCTAAAACAACCTTCGTCCACCTCAACCCTCTAGGGAGGTACCTCAGTCACCCTTCCAGCAATTTGACCCTCTAAAATGACCCCTGAAACGGACCTCCTTGCTAACATTGTTCAGTCCTCTCCTTGTGGCTAAGACAGAGCTATGTCTCTCCTCCAACGAGCTCTTGTTGGCCATGTGTGTTGCAAAATGGCTGAGGAATAGTCATCACATCACCTGCTATATATACCATGAAGGAGGGCTTCTAAAACAACATCACAAGGGGTTACCAACTATCATAAGCCAAAAAACACCTTAGGCCGACCTTGACACTTATGGTGGCAACCCCAAAATTAACTTGAAGAATTCATATATCCACTTCTACAACTTAGAATTCGACGATTATTGAAGCGTCAGATTCTCCTTTCCGCCTTCTATCATCTCATGCCATCACATGTAGAAATGTGCTCATGGAAATGCCCAAAACATGATTTGGTGCAAGATCCCAACCTTGGGTTCCAAGCCCACAAGTGACTCTTGTGGGGCTTTTCCCTCCAAATCCCGAACCCTAGGGCTTCGAGTACCTCCCAAGCTACTAAAAAATCTACAATTACCTCTAAAGATCAAAATCCCTAGTTTTCATACTTAGTTCATACCCTAGTCTATGTGGCCAAATAATGATTTGTGAAACACAAAAAATTGTATGCGAACAATTCCCTTTATGGGGCCCTTATGTTGTATTTAGGCCCTATGGATGTCTTATGAACCCCAAACATAATTATTGGAGCATAGGTGTTTTATTTTTTTTACAAATCACCATACCATAACTGAAGATGTGAGGCCAATACATGGTATACTAATCATCAAAATAGTTTCTATATCTTAGTTGCAATCCAAATATTCCATTTATATGCCTTTTATGATGATTGAATGAGAGGCTCATTTTACAGCGCGTAATGAGAGA
>APFE030934206.1:0-11181 GCA_000404065.3 Pinus taeda | reverse complement strand
GTGAAGTTCCCTCAGACAAATCTCACAGTTATAGCTTTATTTTCACACACGTGTGCCCCATTTTTCTTTTGGTGTTTTGGCACTGCTGATGTGAGTCATTTGATCATTAATGTTCAAAATGCTACAAGTAAGAGTCATGTGATTATTAGTTTCCATTTGTTGATTCTAGCAGTTCATATGGTATGTTTGACTTCATCTTCTTCCAAAATGCTAAATGATCTTGTTCAATAATGGAATTCCCATTTGCAGCTTCCAGATGAAATCCCATGCTGTTAAATTTTACAACCAAATCTGTTTTAGATAAAGAAGAAAGCCAAGCTAGCTACAACCATGGTTCTGGTGTACTTTGAGACTTCTAATTTGCATGGGTGTTTGTTATATTGCTTGTTATTTTTCAAATATGTAACCAATCTGAAAATTAAAGTCTGGACTTCCTTATGAATAGACCATTAGCTTTGGTATCAAATATTGGAAAAAATTCCAGTGATCAAAAAGAGATATTGAGCTTGTGTTCGCAACACTAGAGTGCAATATTAGAGAGTAAAATATACGATAGAGGATTGCAGTGCTTTGGAAATAAAATGCATGAGTCAACCTTACATTTTCTGGAATTCTCCCACACTTACAAAGTGTGACTACAATTTATCTATTCAAGTTGTTGCCTGATTATCATGCTGTCTTCTCTGTTGCATTCTCCTCTGTCTACCTTTTTTGTGACAGATTTTGTTTTGCCTCATTATATATTTTTTTATTATTTAATTAAATGTATTCAATACTTCTCTATAGATAAAGGCTAAAATGATTTTTTCTTCCTAAAGGGCTATTCATAAAGCAAGGGTCGGTTAACCTTCCTAAAGTACTATTCAGCTGTCCTTACATAGACAATAAGACAAAACCTTGCTTTCTAGGAGATGCAGGTCCAGAGGACATGTGAAGATTAACAAAAAATCTAACATTCATTATATTTATCTTGCATGCTTTAGTTGTTGTATTTCCTACATTTGCTATCCTTGATAAACATGATTATTTGTTTGCCTCTTGTTAGAAAGGGGTAATTCGGGGATAATTGTTGCACAAGGCCTTGGGCTAACTTGGAATGTGTGTTACTCAATTTAAAATTTTGCTGTTGTTAACTCAATGTAACTTAGTGTTACTGCCACCTGATTCAAGAAAAAAATGAAGTTGGATAAATAAGCTTAGAGTGTATTGTCTGAATATCCAAGGCCCAAATTATTTGTTGAAGCCTGAATTTTATATTACCATGTATTGACTGAAAATCTAGAAATATATGGTAGTATTTTTTTCCTTGAGCTTTACTTTGTTATCAAAAAGCCCTATTTCTTTTCAAACTTGTATGGATGTCTGGGGCTTGGCATGGTTTTTTGGCTGGATGTTTACATAGCAGCTATGTGAAGGCAAAACACTCGTCTACTTTATATTTGTTGTAACTTGTTTTATGGTGCATCTGTTGGCTGCAATAGTCAATGCACAAAAAATCTGGAAACAAGTCAATTATTTACACAGCAGAAACTTGAACCACAAAGATGATGCCATAATGCCACTACACAACATATGCCCAAGAGCCAGTAAGACATGTTTCCTTTCTAATTTATGGCAAACTATACTTAGGAACTATTGAAACTGTAGAAAACTTTGGAACGTTAAGAAGGCATTCAACAGTTAAATAAGCCACCTTTGATGCAATACTTGAGCTTCCAGTGTTGGTTGGCAGTTTTACTTCTATTAATCCTCTAGAAAAAACACCTTCGATGCTATTTATGAGCGTCCAGTGGTGGTTGGCAGTTTGACTTCTATATTATCATTCTCCAACAAATGTGAATCAGTGATTCAGACCTTGATTCCATGTTGACCTATTTCAATTCCCAAATAAAAATATATTACAAATCCTGGCAGCCCAAATTAACTTAGGCATTGTTTACGAAGGTACCATGCGGTGATTGTGAATCCAACCTCCACTTCAATGACTTATTCCTTTGTGAGGTCCCAACATGAATCCTAGACTGCTCTCTTTTTCCAAGGTAATGGTTATCAGAGTCTAGTGACTATCAGTAATATAAAGTGTTGGAGTTGATATTATTCCCTTGAGAGATCCCGGCATGAATCCTGGACCATTTGTCTTCCTCCATGGTAATGATTATCAAACATGTGGATTGTCAACCGAACAGTAAAGTTTACAAATCACAATTGTTGACAGAATGTAATCTAATTCAAAATGTGATGCAAGCCCTGGAAGTGTTTTACAAAACCAGAATTCTGATTGGATGATTGGATGATGAAGGGCATTCCACAAGCTTTGGAACATGAGGCTGGAAAATTAGCAAAAGAGAATTGGTTGTGGCTAGAGGACCCAAGAAAGGAACATTATATACATTGAAGGCAACAATAGGAAAATTAGATTTGGTTGTTGTCACAAAAAAGGAAATTAAATAGATATGTGGCATAGGCGCTTGTGTCACATGAGCGAGAAGGGCTTAAAAATCCTTGTTGGTAAAAATTTACTACCAGGTTTGAAATGCTACAATCTTGATCTTTCTGAGAAGTGCATATATGGTAGACAAAGAAGGGTTTCATTCCTTAGAAGTGGCCATGACAGAAAGAAAAAATTGTTAGATTTGATACACTCAGATGTATTTGGGCCTGTTAACATTAAGTCATTAGGAGCATCCTATTTTGTAACATTTACAGATGATGCATCCAGGAAGGTTTGGGCCTACCTTATGAAAAGTAAAAGTGAAGTGTTTGAAATATTTCAAAAATTCCATGTTGTTGTTGAAAGAGAGACTAAAAAATTTCTCAAGTGTCTAAGAACATATAATGGTGGAGAATATTACTCAAATTCATTCAAGAAATATTGTAACAAGTTTGGCATAAAGCATGAGAAGACTGTGTGTAGTACTCCTCAACGGAATGGTCAGAGAAAGGATGAATCACACCATTATGGAGAAAGTGAGGAGTATGTTGTCCAATTCTTGTTTGGAGAAGCATTTTTGGGCAGAGGTTGTAAGGATAACTTGATATCTTATAAATCTATTTCCAACTATAGCCTTGGATGGCGACATCCCTGAAGAAGTTTGAACTGGTAAGAAGTTGAATTATTTTCATTTGAAAATATTTGGATGTGAAACATTTGTACATATTCCCAAAGAAAATAGAACTAAGCTAGATGATAAATCTATGAAATGCATTTTTCTGGGATATGTGGATGAAGAATTTGGTTATCGTCTATGGGATCCAGTCAAACATAAAATTATTAGAAGTAAGGATGTTATATTTAATGAGTCATAAATGTTTAAGAGGATTATAAGTGAGCTAGAGGTCAAGAAAGTTATTGACAAGTTTGAAGAGTAGCAGGAAATCATCCTACCAAACCAAGAAAATGAACAACAAGAGTCAAAAGCAAGAAGAACAACAAGTGGAAAGTGATGAACATCAAGAAGAAGAAATTGTGCAAGAACCTTTACAAGAGATACAACCTGATAATGCACCACCACACTTGGTTCGCAGATCTTCTAGGCCTCATAAGCCTTCACAAAGGTATCCTCCTTCAAAATATATCCTATTAACTAATGAAGGTGAGCCTAATTTTTTTCAAGAGGCTTGTAAAGTTGAACACAATAAAGAATGGAAGAAAGTAATGGAGGAAGAAATGAACTCTTTGCTAGAAAATAAAACTTGGGAGTTGGTAAATCTCCCAAAAAGTAGAAATTCTCTACAAAACAAATGGGTTTACAAGATTTAGCATGAAGGTGATGAAAAGAAGGAGAAGTATAAAGCAAGGCTGGTGGTGAAGGAATTTTCTCGAAAGGTTGGTATTGACTTCACTAAAATTTTCTCACCCGTTGTTAAAATGTCATCCATTAGAGTCATTCTTGGTCTTTTTGTTACTTTAGACTTAAAATGTGAACAATTAGATGTAAACACTACTTTCCTTTGTGGTGAATTGGAGGAAGAAATTTATATGGAGCAATAAGAAGGCTTCATATAAAAAGGCAAAGAAGGCCTAGTTTGCAGGTTGAAGAAGAGCCTCTATGGGTTGAAACAAGCATCTTGACAATGGTATAAGAAATTTGATTCATTCATGTTGGAACATGGTTTTCACAGGTTGGAATTTGACCATTTTGTCTATATCAAGACGTGTGATCAAGGAAAGTATATCATATTATTGTTATATGTGGATGACATGTTGATTGTTGGGCATGATAAAATATGATCAATAGGTTGAAGAAAGATTTGGCCAACAAATTTGCAATGAAGTATTTGGGTTTAGCACAATAGATATTGGGCATGATGATCATGCATGACAGGAAAAACAAAAGGTTGTGGTTGTCACAAGAAAAATATATCAAGAAGGCGCTTGATAGGTTTAATATGAAGAATGCCAAGCAAGTTGGTACACCCCTTGCAACCCACTTCAAGTTGAGTATTGAGTTATGTCCTAGTGATGACAAGGAGAAGGAAGAAATGAGAAAGATTCCTTATGCTTCAACAATTGGCAGCTTAACGTGTGTCATTGTATGCACACAACCAGACATTGAATATTCAATGGAAGTAGTGAGAAGGTTCATTGCCAATCTAAGAAAACAACATTGCCAAGCAATAAAATGGATTTTGAGATATCTTAAGGGTACTAGTAATTATTGTTTATGTTTTGCTCATAATGAAACCGTGCTTGAAAGATTTACACATGCAGATATGGTTGGAGATATAGACACCAGAAAGTCCACTACAAGTTAGTTGTACACATTTGCAAAAAACACTTCACCAAAAAAAAACCACATAAATCCTTTTCATATAAAAGAAATACAGCAAAAGAAGCTTCACCCCATCTGTGGCAACACAAAAACTCCACAACACAAATGCAAATGGATCTATCATCTGAAAATCCCACGAATGTTGTTTTCACATATTGGTGCAATGCTAGAAAACCTAGCATAACCTCGTTTCATGGATATGATAATCTCATAAGCCCATAAAAAAGTTAAAAGCTTTCCATTTGAATGCTGATCAAATTGAGTTAGAAATAACGTTTACTTTAGAAATTTGTTTAGAAATTTGTTTGAGATTGTTAAATTCTGTTGAGATGTTTTTTCAACAATAGTTTCTTAATCTAAAATTTGTTTAATTTTATAATCACCATTTTTATGAGATGTAATTTGGTTTGTAATATACCAATATTATGAGATGTAATTTGGTTTTGAAAAGTAATATACAAATATTATTGTGTGTAAAATATATATGTTCCTCAAATTATTTAATGTATTGAAATCCTTTACGTTAAGGGATAGGCATATGCATCCAAACTCGAAAACAGGAGCAGTGTAGACTGCCATAACATGATGCAGTTTAATTTTGAAGAAGCATATAAAGAAAATCCAGGGATGGTAGGGGCAGGTGTTCAAGAGATCACAATGAAAACTTATTGGCGGTGTCTCCTAATTTTCTGAATCGAAAGAAAATAATGAGGCAGAAATTGAAATCCTGGCTTTGGGGAACACATGATCTTATGCTCGGATTCAAAGAAACCCCTGCGAACGCAATTCATTCTCATTTGAACAACTCCACAATCTCATTTAACCTATTAAAACTTGTAATTCCAAGAATACGTTAAAAATCTTACTGGTTAAAAAAATCTGATCCAAAATTAACAACCTTTTGATGATGGAAAATTAATTTTCCTTTGGGTTAGGAATAATAGCTTTGTTATTTAGTTGGTTTTTCACAAGAATTTCCAGATTGTCTCCTGTTGTTTAGGTGTTTTGATATATGTGTTATGTGTTGGAATCATAGCTAGATGTACGCATGGAAAAAAATATGGTGTTTATATGTTGTTAATGTTTTTTTTGGGTTATATTTTGGAATGATAACCATATGTACACTTGGAAAATCCAGCAAAGAAACCAAGGTCAAGTTAAAATATGGTGTCCACTTCTTGTTAATGTTTTGTATTTTAATACATTTGTTTATTTTTCTGTCATCAATGTCTTATTTTCTAGACCAAAAAAAGCTTGGAGTTACAGTGAGATGCAAATCAACGAAGAAAAACCAGCATGTTTTGTATTTTAGTATATTTGTTTATTTTTCCGACATCAATGTTTTATTTTCTAACCCAAAAAAAATCTTGGAGTTATAGTGAGATGCAAACCAACATGGAAAAACCAGCAGAAAAGCCATGTGGTTGCCCAAGAAAGGAGCAGAAAGAGCGGTTGCCCCATCCATTTGATAATCATGAATAGTATGGCGTGGCTTCTGTCTACTGCCCAGGAACTGTGTTCAAGCTAAAAGAAGAAAACGCTCAGCGTGTTACATAGCATCCAGGTGGGGCACCAAGACCAACAAGGCACCATCATCAAGGAGGAGAAGCCAGCTTCAAGCTTTTTCAAGTTTTAGCATCCAGCATTGATTCCAACTCTTGAATCATTGACCTCCTTGCTTCCCTAACCAAATGGTTTGAGCCCTGCACGGATCAAAAAACCCAAATCCATCACAAGAAGGAAGACCTAAAACTTAGAGCCCTATCAATCAGTAACATCTACATCCCAAAGGGTGAAAACTGACCTAAAAGTGTACATTACCAAGGAAAAGAACTCCAAACGTATATACTCTTGGAAATGGAAGAATAAACCCTAAAAACTCATCACTCTGTCCAGAATAGACTAATTTCAAACCAAAACCCTAATCCCATAAATCTGTTAGGGGCCGACTATAACCCGTCCAAAACCTAAAACCCTAAGCTCATCTGCTAGGGACAGACTACAACCATTTCAATATCCAAAACTCTCAGCACACTAATCATCCAGTGACAAATTATTGAAGTCAAAAATCCAGAGCAAGTTGGTTGTGACTAGATTAAAACCCATCATACATATCCATTAGTTGTTGTGATTCTAACACTACAGGAATATAAAAGAAAAAAGATTATCAACCAACAAAGCTAGCAATGCATGATATCAAAACACAGTGACACACTAAAAATAGCCCAAAAATGAAAGCAAGGAATTTTCGTAAAGGTGGGTAATTGTGTACATACCTCAATGGAATCGACTGTGAGCAAGAGGACAATAGTTTTCTCCGAAAACCTCTGTTTCTCCTCTGCATCCCTGCACAGATGCCGACGACAGGCATAGTTTGTGAATAGAAATATTATGAGATGTAATTTGGTTTTTAAAAGTAATATACAAATATTATTGTGTGTAAAATATATCTGTTCCTCAAATTATTTAATGTATTGAAATCCTTTACGTTAAGGGATAGCCATATGCATCCAAACTCGAAAACAGGAGCAGTGTAGACTGCCATAACATGATGCAGTTTAATTTTGAAGAAGCATCTAAAGAAAATCCAGGGATGGTAGGGGCAGTTGTTTAAGAGATCACAATCAAAACTTATTGGCGGTGTCTCCCAATTTTCTGAATCAAAAGAAAATAATGAGACATAAATTGAAATCATGGCTTTGGGGAACACATGATCTTATGCTCGGATTCAAAGAAACCCCTACGAACGCAATTCATTCTCATTTGAACAACTCCACAATCTCATTTAACCTATTAAAACTTGTAATTCCAAGAATACGTTAAAAAGCTTACTGGTTAAAAAAATCTGATCCAAAATTAACAGCCTTTTGATGATGGAAAATTAATTTTCCTTTGGGTTAGGAATAATAGCTTTGTTATTTAGTTGGTTTTTCACAAGAATTTCCAGGTTGTCCCCTGTTGTTTAGGTGTTTTGATATATGTGTTATGTGTTGGAATCATAGCTAGATGTACGCATGGAAAAAAATATGGTGTTTATATGTTGTTAATGTTTTTTTTGGGTTATATTTTGGAATGATAACCATATGTACACTTGGAAAATCCAGCAAAGAAACCATGGTCAAGTTAAAATATGGTGTCCACTTCTTGTTAATGTTTTGTATTTTAATACATTTGTTTATTTTTCTGTCATCAATGTCTTATTTTCTAAACCAAAAAAAGCTTGGAGTTACAGTGAGATGCAAATCAACGAAGAAAAACCAGCATGTTTTGTATTTTAGTATATTTGTTTATTTTTCCGACATCAATGTTTTATTTTCTAACCCAAAAGAAAGCTTGGAGTTATAGTGAGATGCAAACCAACATGGAAAAACCAGCAGAAAAGCCATGTGGTTGCCCAAGAAAGGAGTAGAAAGAGCGGTTGCCCCATCCATTTGATAATCATGAATAGTATGGCATGGCTTCTGTCTACTGCCTAGGAACTGTGTTCAAGCTAAAAGAAGAAAACGCTCAGCGTGTTACATAGCATCCAGGTGGGGCACCAAGACCAACAAGGCACCATCATCAAGGAGGAGAAGCCAGCTTCAAGCTTTTTCAAGTTTTAGCATCCAACATTGATTCCAACTCTTGAATCATTGACCTCCTTGCTTCCCTAACCAAATGGTTTGAGCCCTGCACGGATCAAAAAACCCAAATCCATCACAAGAAGGAAGACCTAAAACTTATAGCCCTATCAATCAGTAACATCTACATCCCAAAGGGTGAAAACTGACCTAAAAGTGTACATTACCAAGGAAAAGAACTCCAAACGTATATACTCTTGGAAATGGAAGAATAAACCCTAAAAACTCATCACTCTGTCCAGAATAGACTAATTTCAAGCCAAAACCCTAATCCCATAAATCTGTTAGGGGCCGACTATAACCCGTCCAAAACCTAAAACCCTAAGCTCATCTACTAGGGACAGACTACAACCATTTCAATATCCAAAACTCTCAGCACACTAATCATCCAGTGACAAATTATTGAAGTCCAAAATCCAGAGCAAGTTGGTTGTGACTGGATTAAAACCCATCATACATATCCATTAGTTGTTGTGATTCTAACACTACAGGAATATAAAAGAAAAAAGATTATCAACCAACAAAGCTAGCAATGCATGATATCAAAACACAGTGACACACTAAAATAGCCCAAAAATGAAAGCAAGGAATTTCCATAAAGGTGGGTAATTGTGTACATACCTCAACGGAATCGACTGTGAACAAGAGGACAATAGTTTTCTCCAAAAACCTCTGTTTCTCTTCTGCATCCCTGCACAGATGCCGACGATAGGCATAGTTTTTGAATAGAAATATTATGAGATGTAATTTGGTTTTGAAAAGTAATATACAAATATTATTGTGTGTAAAATATATCTGTTCCTCAAATTATTTAATGTATTGAAATCCTTTATGTTAAGGGATAGCCATATGCATCCAAACTCGAAAACAGGAGCAGTGTATACTGCCATAACATGATGCAGTTTAATTTTGAAGAAGCATCTAAAGAAAATCCAGGGATGGTAGGGGCAGGTGTTTAAGAGATCAAAATCAAAAATTATTGGCGGTGTCTCCCAATTTTCTGAATCGAAAGAAAATAACAAGGCAGAAATTGAAATCCTAGCTTTGGGGAACACATGATCTTATGCTCGGATTCAAATAAACCCCTGCGAACGCAATTCATAGGCTGCGAAGGTTTTGGGAACGACGAACCAGATATTCCCGAAACAGGTCTGAATGATGACAGCGGCATCCTGGGGAGACAACTCCTTCTGCTTCCCTTTATCTTGATCCTTCCATTAATAAACAATTCTAGATCTACTCTCCTGCACTCAGTCATAGAGAAACAACACAAGCCCATGGCGTGCAAGGCCTGCGAGTGCCTGAAATCGGCATTGCCAGAAAAACAAGAAAAAGCAGGAAAATTGTCCTTTCGGCCCCTGTACTGCCCCTCATTCACTGATCTTCAATGTACTCGATCGAATGGGAAATATTGGGAATTGAGGGTCTTAAACATACTGGTAGTTGAGAATGTGCGGCCCTCCACATCCTCCTCGCCCTCCTCCTGCAGAAAAAGCTCATGCAGCATAGGACGGACTGGCTAGGTAGATGGACGGGCTACGCTGAGTTTAATTAATTTTTTAACTAATAATTGTTTTTTAATGGATTTTTGGACGGCAGAGAATGATTGAATCGTCTAACAATAGATCTAACAGTTGAGATTAGGACAGGGAGACATTTAGGGGAGTTCATTTCATAGGGAAACGCCTTATGGCGTAATTAGGCACAAATATCCAATTATTCTTAAACCTTCCTAATGAATATATTAAAGTTAAAAATAAATTATATAATGTTGAAAGATAGGTTTAATGCACTGAAGGATTGTAATAGGCCTTAATTTATGTTTTAATTTAGAGGCATGGGCCTTAATTTATGTCTAATTTAGAGGCCCATCATACCCCCCTACTGAAAGTGTTGCTCATCCTCTGAACAACTTAGTGACCTCATTATGCCTCATCCATGGCCCTAGTGGCCTCTCTCTTGTGCATTAAGAATATTGGCTGCAAGTTCTGCAAGGACAAGACCAAAAACATATTTGTCCAAAGAAAAATCATTGTTTCATGAGACCATTAGATTTCCTTCTTCACCTTATTCAAGGTGGGTTCTTGAATATTTTTCAGTTTGGCAAGGTCTTCTACACCCTTATCAACTTTGTCTTTGTTTCCGCCATTTGGACACTCTCATTCAAAATGAATTTAGATGGGAACTAGGAATCTTGTGTAATTCCTTCCAACTACAAGACATCAGGACCTGTTAAACTTTGTGATACTTCGTTTTTGGGCTAAAATTGTGGGTTACGCTGGCAGACCTCAACGTGTCTCATGGGCTTCCTCTCATTTCTATAACATCTTTTAGGCCTTGGAAAAAAATTAGAAAGGGTTAGGACTTTGGAAAGCCTCTTTTCATCACTGCGATTTGAGTCTGTTGATGGTTGGAATGCTTCTTTTCCTTTTTCTTCTTTTCTCTCTTATGGCCTAGATGACTGCCTAATGGCCTTGGAGTTCCCTATATTGATTAGGTCTCTCTTAAGCTCTGCCATCTTGGGGTTTAGCATAATTTGTGTATTTCTTCCTTCTTCTAGCAACGTTTTGTCTTGTTGTAGTACTCATCCCTCCTCTTTTAGGGTCTTCTAACTGTATGGGAGTGATGAGAAATGATGAAGAGGGATTGGATGATGATGCTAGGGCTCAAAGAGAGTAGTGTAGGTTTGTGAAAATGGAGAGGATGCTCTGTTTGTTTTTCTTTTTCAAGAATGAAATGGGATGGATGAATGATGAATCGATAGTGAATATGAAGTGGATGGAGGGCTT
>APFE030934204.1:48515-87132 GCA_000404065.3 Pinus taeda | reverse complement strand
CCTGATAGGAAACATTTTCATGATTATGTTCAAGGAGATTTTGGACAGGTTCGATTGGGTGATGATAAACCCTGTAAAATCATTGGAATGGGTGCAGTTTTCATAAAAAAGCATAATGGAAATCAATGGCTATTGAACGAGGTAAGGCATGTTCCAGATCTGAAGAAAAATATGATTTCAATAGGTCAATTGGGAGGTGAAGGTTGTGTGACTACTTTTATAAATAAAACCTAGAAGGTCAGTAAAGGATCCCTGGTAATAGCAAAGGGAGAAAAGGTTGGTACATTGTATTTATGCAATGGTATTTCTAATTCTTTTAATGCTTTAACCTCTACAGGAGAAGATATGGAATTATGGCATCATAGGCTCGAGCGCATGAGTGAGAAGGGGATGTAGATCCTTCACTCAAGAAATTTGTTGCCAGGTTTGAAGCATGTTGATTTAAAATTCTATGAGAATTGTGTTTATGGAAAACAGAAGAAAGATAGATTCCTCAGAGTTGGGAAAGAAAAGAAGAGTGAAAAATTAGAGCTTGTGCATACATATGTAAGGGAACCTGCTATTAGAAAAATTATATATGATAGAGAAATGAAAGACATATAATATGCGGAAAAACACAAACACATAAAACAAGAGAGACACAGAAATACGTGGTTCACCCAGTTTGGGTTACGTCCACCCCGAACAGCCAGTCCTTCCTTTCCGTTATCTAGCAAAATGAAGAGACACAACCTATAGTAGATCCATTGTAATATCCTCTATTTTCTCTCACAGTCTCACCTATTTGTTTCTCACTCGGCGGATACACATCAATTACATAGCCTCAATACAATGCCCTCATACAAAGAGAGGGGTTGCCTTCTAGGGAAAAAAACCCTAAACTAAACATATATTCTACTGTCAGATCATCCACCTAATGGACAGACCAGGTAGACTAGAAATTACTATACTTTTACAAGGCAATTTTACATTTTTTTTAGCTTTGGGGGCGCTGCCCCCGAAAGCCCCGCCGGGGGACTGCTAGCCCCTAGACCCCCCAGCAGGGGGGGGATTAGGCCCCCTAGACCCCTGTGGGGGGAACACACCCCCCCATGTGGAGGGGTGTACAATCTTCCTGGGGTATACATCCGACTTAAACAAAGACCTCTAAATAATCATGCTCCACACCCAACACCTGCTTAGGTATCATCTCTTGGTGGCTCTCGTTATTATGTTACTTTTATTGATGATGCAACCAGAAAAACCTGGATTTATTGTATTCGAAATAAATCTGATGTATTTTATATTTTCGAGAAATGGAAAGATTTGGTTGAAAATGAGACAGGAAAAAGGTTGAAGTGTCTCAGATCAGACAATGGAGGTCAATTTTGTAGCAAAGAGTTAGATAGGTACTACACAGAGAATGGAATTCACAGAGAGAAGATAGTTCCAGGAACACCACAAGAAAATGGTGCGTCAGAAAGGATGAACAAGACAATCATGGAGTGTGCAAGGTGCATGAGATTGCATGCAGGATTGCCTTTACAATTTTTGGCAGATGCTGTAGATATTGATGTTTATCTAATAAACAGATGGCCTTCAAGTTCCTTGGATGGTGGTATTCGAGAGGAGGCATGGATAGGTAAAAAGGTAAACTACTATTTTTTAAATACTTTTGGTTGTGAAGCCTTTGTCCACATTAATAAAGAAAATAGAATAAAGCTTGAGGCAAAATCAAAGAAATGTACCTTTATTGGATATGGTGTTAATGATTTTGGTTATCGATTTTATGATTATGAAAAACACAAAATGATTAGGAGTAAAGATGTCATATTCAATGAAAATGTTTTGTATAAGGATCAGCTGCAGGAAAAGAAACAAGAAAAATAAAACAGTGAATACACAATTGATCTGAAATCACTCGTATATGATCTCAGGGAAATAATGAAGGTATTACAGACTCAATTGTTGGGGTGTGCCTATGTTATTTTATGCAATGGATCGATAAGATTGCGAAATACACAGACACTGAAATAGTAAGAGAACACAGTAAGCAAACACATAAACACAAAAAATTTAATAAGGAGTTCACCCAATCCTCCTGGGCTACGTCTCCCCGTCCAGCCTTCAGTGGTGGCCTTTCTATTGTGTCTTAAAGTAGAGTTTTTACAATAAGAAGCTCAATTTGAGTCTCACTTAACAGATGATGATCATTAGGATTGTACTTGGATTCCCCAAGTGTCTAGAGTACACAGACTCCCCTTACTAAATCTCAACCTCAACTGGTCTCAGTGGTATGAGTCCAATTTAGTACTCAATACCTGACAGGTATACACAGAAAAGTTGCTTGAACCTCTCAAGCCTTCTCTAGAGTTCACAGACTCTTGGACTCTCTCTGTCTCTATCGGCTCAATGTTGCCTTTACTCTGCAGGTCATCTCGACTTCTCTGTTCTTTGAAGTTCACTTCTTTCTTGCCTTTTAGCTTTCTGCTTCTCTTTCTCTGCTTCTTTTCTTACTCTCTTTTCTCTCTATCTGTTCGTGGCTTAAAGCCAATATGCTCCCTCACTATTCGTTTCTGCTTCCCAACTCTCTGGATCTCCTGCCTCTGCCCGCAGGAATTCCCCTGCTCTGCATCATCATCATTGTGTAACGCTTTGCAGAGAGGTGGCCACTTGTTTCTACACGAACTGAGTGTCAATTCTCTTTGAACGGTCATTATTTTCGTTGCTCCAAGATTGCCGATGAAACTGACTCCCCTGCCAACTCATCGGTCATTTTGGACCTCAAATCTTATATGACTCAGCCTATTTCCCCGTCGAATCCTGTCATCCATCAGAACATTTTTCCATCGTTGTTCTAGATCCTCAAGATCCTACAGTCTCCATCCATATAACGCGGGTAAGTAGCATGACCTTTACCTTCACGATGTGAGCGGTTTTCTCTCTCATCTGCTGGATGCGTGTCACCCAATGTATGGCATCAGGTGGGACTTGGTTGAACCCACTTACCACTTGAAGCCCTTCCGATATCTTATCAGTTTTAGCACGGGACCCGCCTTCTAACAGAATCGGCGACTTCCGTACGATTTTATGCTTTTCCTCGTGACCGAGTGCTTGGGGGTTTTCCTTCCCTGAGGGGGATGCCCTGCGATACTCGCGTATCAAAAACTGCCTTTGCTTTTGGATTTGACCTCTCATTTGGCAATTTGTGCCAGTGCATGGTCACCATGGGACAACGATATGTGCGCTTTGACCGAGGGTCCTTGTTGTTCCGTGCTGACCACAAATTGCCATTGTTCAGAGGTTATTTCTGATAAGCTTCAACATCCATAATACTTTGAAACATCGGTATGAGTTTTTCAGAGTTCATGGAACTTTAAGAGTGTTTAAAGATCCAATTCAGATCACAGCCTTCCCACTGAAAAAGCTTTTGGACCACCAAAAGTTGTTTTTCAAGCATCAACTAAGTGAGGGTATAGTTGTCTCACCTGTCCCATCTCTATCCATTTTGCACTGCTTGGCTTTGAACCCTTGAGTCCAATCCTAAGGTACTCAACATCTCCCCTGCACGTCGACTTCACCTTCCTGTCCAGAACTGTGTCTTCCTGCAATTCATTGAGATATTCAGGTAACAGATCATCAATAGAAGGAAATTAACTCTACTCTTTGGGATCTTCAATTAATGAAGGTTTAAATAGTCTCAAGCTATCTGCATTAATGACTGAGTTGATGTGCATGTAAGTTGGTAAATCAAGGAAAAAAGTATTCTCACCAATTTTCTCAAGTATCTTGAAAGGTCCATACCTTATTGGCTTTAGATTTTTACCTTCACCTTGCATTCTGTCTTTATTGATATACAACCAAACTTGATCACCAACTTGGAAACTATGCTCCATCCGATACTTGTCATGCCTTGCCTTGTATTTGGCTTAGCTCTTTTCTAGCTCTTCCTGTACTACCTGGTGAATCTCTTGGATTTTTCAATGAACTTGGTTGCCTTGTCCACATCACTGTGTCCATCAACTGCTATGTCTTTACCAAAGACAAAATCCAAGGGAGACCTTGGTGTGAAACCCAAATAGGTCTCAAAAGGAGATCTTTGTGTAGAAGAATGTTTTGCTCGGTTGTAAGGATGCTGCACATAACACAAATTTTCATCCAAAAGTTTGGGATGCTTGCTACAATAGCCTCTGAGCAACTGGATCACTGTCTTGTTGACCACTTCTATCTGGCCATCTGTCTGTGGATGAAAGGCTATGCTTTTCTTCAGTTTGGTGTCCATCAGTTCCCACAGACTCGACCAAAACTTCCCAACAAATCGAGTGTCTCAATGAAATATCATGGAAGTGGGTAATCCAAAATGAAACCATACATGCTGAAAGAATAACTTTGCAGTTTGTTCAACTGTAATCTGTTTGTTACAAGGTATCAAAACACACATTTTGTTGAACCTCTACACAACAACATATAAATAGTCATGACCTTTCCTAGATTTAGGCAGTCCACCAACAAAGTCCATGGAAACACTTTCCCAAGGATAAGAAGGAACTGGTAGTGGAGTGTACAAGCCTAGTTTTCTATTGCTGGGCTTGCTTTTAGCACAGATCATACACCCTCTTACATATCTAGAAACTGTCTCATTCATTTTTGGCCAATAACAAAATCTTTGCAGTTGTGCAACCACTTTACTTAACCCAAAGTGACCTGATATTAGAGAAGTGTGTGCTTCTCGAATCATCTTTACTCTTTCAGTTTGTTGAATGCATAGCTTCCCACAATGATACAGGAGATGGTCCTTAATGTGATAATCCAATTCTTCTACTCATTTTCCTTGACTTAAAGTTGCATATACATCTTTAAAATCCATATCTTGAGCATATTGTTCAATGTAGCTCTCATGCACTACTGAGTTATGCTTAAGTATAGTAGATGCATTTATAATTGGTCTAAATAACATATCTGCAACTTTATTGTGTATGCCCTTTTTATATCTGATTACAAAATGAAACTATTGTAGAAAACCCATCCATCTATAGTGTCTTGATTGCTGCAACTTAGTTTTGGAGTGTAGATATTGAAGTGGTTGATGATCAGTATGTATAACTGTCTCTTTTCCCATTAAGTAATGTTTCCACTTTTTCACACTCTGTACTAATGCATACAATTCTTTATCATATGTGGGATAGTTAACTACTGCAGAATTAAATGTATCAAAATGATAACATATGGGTTTTCCGTGTTGTATCAATATTGCTCCCATGGCATAGTCACTGACATCCATTTGGATCTCAAATGGTCTTTGAAGATTAGGCAGTGCTAGTACTGGTGTTGTACTAATCTTTTCTTTCAAGGTGTCGAAGCCTTTCTGCTACTTGCCTCCCCACTAAAACACCTTGTTCAATCTTGTTAAAGCATGTAAGGGAAATGCAATTAAGGAAAAGTTAGAAATGAACTTTCTCCAATATTATGCTACTCCTAAGAAGCTTCTAACTTCTGTAGCAGATTTTGGTTTAGGCTAGTTTATAATGACTGCCACCTTAGAGGAATCTATCTTCAATTCACCACCCCCTACTATATGTCCCAAATAATTCAAAGATTTTTTGCCAAATTCACATTTTGAGAGTTTAACATAAAGTTTTTCTCTTTTCAAAACATCTAGTGTCTGCTTAACATGCTTTAAATGTTCTTCCAATGTTTTGCTAAATATCAGAATGTCATTCAGATACACAATAACAAAATCATCAAGAAAAGGTGTGATTACATCATTCATTAATCTCATGAAAGTAGCAGGAGCATTATTTAAGCCAAAAGGCATAACCAACCACTCATGCAATCCCTGGTTTGTTTTGAAAGTAGTCTTCCATGCATCTTGTTCTACCCCTCTGACCTGATGATATCCACTATGCAAGTCTAGCTTGGAACAATAAACAACTTCTTTCAATTGATATAATAGATCATCTATGCGAGGAAGGGGATAACGATTTTTGATTGTTATCTTATTCAGTGCTCAATAATCAATGCACATTTTCCACGAGCCATCTTTCTTTCTCACCAAAACGATTGGTGACCCACATGGTGATGTGCTAGGTCTGATGAACCCTTTCTCGAGCAACTCCTGCACCTACTTCTTGATTTCAACATTCTCTAAAGCGGATAACCTGTACATTCCAATGTCAGGCAATGGAGCATCTTGTTGCAAAATAATATCATGCACTATTTCCTTTTTGGGTGGAAGACCTTTAGGTTCTTGAAACAAGATATTATACTCTGAAACAACTCTTTCTAAATCAGCTTGTTGTTTAACATCACAGCCCTCAAATAGATTGATTTTATCAAGTTTCTTTTCCTTTACAATCATCAGTAAGACTTGTTTGCATGAATTTATCATTTGTTTCATCTGCCCTGAGTTTATGAGAGTATAATTATTCTTGAGCTTATGAGCTCTTACAAAGTATTTGATTCCATCTTTAACAAGTAGATACTTGTTCTTAGCTCTATAGAGGATAGCTTTTCTGTCATACAAGTAAGGACTTCCTAAAACAATTCCACATGTATCCAAAGGAATTATGTCTAGCTCAACCTCATCTACAAATGTTGACCCAAAAGAAAACTTGAGTTTGCATTTTCTAGTCACTTGTAGTTGTGCTTTATCATTTAACCATCCGAATGGGTATGGTTTTTTGTGAGGTGTAGTCACTAATCCCAACTTCTTTAGAATTGCTTCAGAAATTAAATTTACTTGTGAACCACTATCAAGCAAAGTATCAATATTTTGATGTTTGGAAATAACTTGAATATGGAAAATCTCATGCCTTTTTCTCTCATTTTCTTCATTAATAGTAGATTGTGCAGAATTACTAGTAGATGCTTCCGAATTCTTACCTTTTATACTTGTGGCTGCAATAGTTGTTTCATCTCCTGAGTCTGACCCCAAATCTTTCTGAATAGCTGCAGCAGTCTTCTTCTTCTTGCCCTCGAACTTCTTAGGTCTTAGCTCCGGATACAGAATCCAATAGTGCTCATCATCATGCCCATCCTTCTTACAGTGAGTGCATGAAGACTTGCTCTTTTATGCAGTGTTAGCCTTATTCTCCTTATTCTTGCTTGCAGTGGGTTTGGATGACCCCCAACTTCTAGACTTCCATTATTTCCTCTAGCTTCTAGATGAGTAGCTTGTATAGATACCTCATCTATACTAGTGGGATTAAACATGAGGATAGTGTGCCTCATGTAGCTGTGTAGACCACCAATGTACTTTAACAGAGTCTTAGGTGAGTCTAATGAGATTCCTAGAATCAATGCTCTTTCCCTAAATTCTTGGGTGTAACCTTGTACACTTTTCCCTTTCAACTGTCGAAGGGTTTGCCAACTCATCATGGCTTGTTGCATGTAGGCCAATGGATAAAACTGCTTTTTGATTGCAGAAAAAAATTCACTCCAGACAAAAATGGTCTTACCATGTCTCTTCAGGTCAGCTTGGGTCCTGCCTTCCCACCAAACCAAGGCAATGCCTCCAAGGCGTAGGCTTGCTAGCTGAATCTTGCTCCTGTCTGAATCAATACTCTGCACTCTACAATATACATCAATTTGTCTAATCCAATTGTCCAACTTTTCTGCATTCAATTCTCCATCATATATAGGTAAATCAAATTTAACATCTAGTTTAATCAAAGATGCCTTCTTTTTATGTTCAGGGCTATTAGGAGATGTGAGAAAGATTTCTTCTTCCCCTTTGCCTTTCGAGTGGTCATGGAAGTGAGAATCATCTTCTCCTTTGTCTTGTTTGGAGCCTGATGAATCTTCATCCTTATGTTTTCTAATTTCCTTATACATTTCTTCTACCGTGGACCTTATGGCTAGGAAACTATCTATGAATTAAGGGTCTGGCCCCATAGAACCTTCTTCTGACATTGTCTTCCGAGGATAGACTCTCCCAATTTCTGGATTAGTTTCAACCAACTCTCCTTCTCCTAATTTGAGCTTTGATCTAGTTAGCATTCAACAACTAAATCCAACACAAGCTTTTCTAACCTTAACAGCCTAGAGCTCTAATACCACTTGATCTTAAAATCACTCGTGAATGATCTCAGTTATCTAATGAATGAATGAAGGTATTACAGACTCATTTGCTGGTGTGTGTCTATGTTATCTTAGGCAACAGATCGATAGGATTGTAAATTACACAGACACTGGAAAATGGAAAGCAGTAAGAGAAACACAGTAAGCAAATACAAGAATACAAAAAATTAATAAGGAGTTCACCTAATCCTCCTAGGCTATGTCTCCAGTCCAGCTTTCAGTGGTGGCCTTCTTTTATTGTGTCTTTAAAGTAGATTTTTACAATGGGGAGCTTAATTTGAGTCTCCTGAAACAGATGGTGATTTGTAGGGTGGTTCTTGGATCCCCCAAGCCACTAGAGTGCACAAACTCTTCCTTACCAAGTCTCAACTGGTCTTGATGGGATGAGTCCAAATTGGTACTTAGTTCCCGACAGATATCCTCACAAGGATTGCTTGAACCTCTCAAGCCTTTGTTTGCTTGATGCTGCCTCAGCTCTGCAGGTCAGCTCGGCTCTCTGCGTCTGCTTCTGTCTCTTATGTTTCCTTCTTCACTGTTCTCTTCTTTCTGACAGTGCTTCCCCCTCTTGTTCTCTGTCTGTGCGTTCATGGCTTAAAGCCAATATGTCTCATGACTATTCGTTTCCTCTTCCACCTCTTTGGATCGCCTGCTATTGTTCGCTTGGAATTCCCTGCCTCTGCATCATCGCCAATGTGTAACGTCTCACAGGGAAGTGGCCACTTGTCCTCTCATGAACTACGCCAGCTCTTCCTCCAATAGTTCGGTATTTTTGGTTACGTTGTGAAATGACTCATCTGCCAACTTAGCAGTCAAATAGGACTTCAAACTTTATACATCGTGGCTTATTTCCTCCTTCCGAATCTAGTTTCCCATCGGGCGCAATCTCCGCTGTTAGATTTAGAGCCCCTAGATCCTATGGTGTTTGCTCTTAAAACGCGGTTGACTTGCTCAGACATTAGCCCACGATGAGAGGTGGTTTTCTCTCTCATCCGTCGGACATGTGTCATTTATTGTATGGAATCGCTGGGTCTCCTAACAATTCTGCTTACAGCCCAAAAGGCCTCTGATATTCTATCGATTTTGGAGTGCGGGACCTGCCTTTTGCTTTAGCACTTTTCCCATGGTTTTCAGCTTTTCCTTGTGACCGAGTGCTTAGGGCCTTTCCATTTCAAGGGGTTTTGTCCAGCGCGCTAATCGCGCATCAGAAACGACCTCTGTTTTCTGATCCGGACTTCCTAACTGCTAGTTTGCGCCCTGCGTTGTCTCCGTGGGCCTTGGTCAGTGGGCATTGACTGAGGTCCTTGTCGTTCCTTGCTGGCTACAAACTGCCACTGTCCAGAGGTCTTCCTAATAGCACATGTTCACAAGTTTTTGAAGTCTGTCCTAATTTGATACAGTCATAGAACTCTAATAATTTTCATGGATCTAATTCGGATCATTCGGAGAGTAATTCAGCGACCTTATCCATCATCACATCATCCTAGTAGTCTCCAATCTTAATTTGGGTTATGCCTCCATACCAATGTTTACTTTTTTTGTTTTCACCGGTGTGGTTATATCAGGGTTCTCAATTTGTGGTCCTTAAACCTCGCGGTGTCCTTCTATTTCTGGAATGTTAATCATCTGCGAATCCTCGTCCTTTTCTTCAGCAATTGCATTATAACATTCGAGCGTGTGACTCAACTAAGTAGCCCATTCAGACTGAATCAAGTTTGAAGGATCCTGTGGTATCCTAAAGATGACTACTTTCACCTCTTGTAGCGCTTCATCAATACTGTCAAACCCGTTCCCAAAATTGAATTTCATCATGAATCCTTTGTGCAGGATATCCCATTCACCTGTCCCATGGTGAATCTCTGATTCTATATACCAATTCATTGGTATAACATCCAGGGTATGACAGAACAGGTGCAGCCACTTAGGTTGGGGCTTTTCTCCATAAGCTTGCATCCATCTGGCCAATTGCATGCCCAATCATTCTACCCATCATACTTGTCTGTCAGTCACATCTTAGGCTTCCCAAATCGTGTTCTTATCATCCTCCTACATTCACACCAATCATCAAAGCTTCCCTTGTGCGTACCCCACCATCTTGTGGACATAGTGCGTAATGCCCAGTCCAAGGCTTGGAAGCATTGCTTTTTTGGTACCTCCCTTTCAAATGCATCTAGAAATATATATACCTCATTTAGACCATCATAAGTAGGCAGATTTATTACCTCTGATGACACACAGTGCAATGACCAGGTCATCATGTTTCAATTCAGTATAGTTACTTCATGTAACTGATTCTGCCAGTGTTCTATTTCTTCGTTGGAGTCCAAAGTGCAGGAACTCTCGCTATCCCACATAATCCGTCCATCCGCGATGGGATTCACCCAATCCTAGTCTCGCACTATTCTCTTATAGTTTCAGTCCATATTTTCATCACTCTCATAATCACGGACAGGTTCAGTATAGCGTGATCCTTGAGCAGGATCGAGGGGTATTGTTACACACAACGATTTCTTCTCAAAGATCATCTTTCACATCTTCAAATTGATTACCCCATTCATATCGGTAGCCCAGTCAGTTCCCAGGAGCACAAGGTAGGGATTGTTGTCATCCACTGTCTCTATTACTTCAAAAACAGCCAACGCACTTGCTCCCTCAATATCCACAGTCCCCCTGCAACTGCCCCATGGGGATGATTTTATGTTGATTCACCATCCTTAGCTGAATCGGAGACCATTATAGTGCAAGTCTCCCCATTCACTGCCAAGTCTACTTTGGTAGGACATTCATATCTAACCCCAAGTCCAAATGACTTGATTGATTTCATACTCTCCTATCTATGTGGTCTGTCTCATCTCTTGTCCCATCCTTGTTTTATGCTTGCCAAATTTTCGTACTACATGCGGCTCACGTGGCGTGGTCCGAACACATTTATTGATGAGTTCTTGTAACCCTTTCACAGTGTTACTGTTGCGCAATAACTTCATACAGGTTTGTAGGAAGGTTGTGAGCATAGAGGGGTCCATATCTGGATTAGGCTTATCCTTGTTTTCCTGAGGTGGAGGCCTCAACAAAGCTCTTCTTAGCTTCCATGAAGGTTTCACGAGTGTGCTCCAAGTCGAACTCAACCTCTTTTTCTGGGGTTTTGCGAACCCATGTACTGTCTTCTAGCTATTTCCCCTTGTCATCCCCTATTGCGATCCCACTCCTGAGCACTATATTTACGTTTAGATATTCCTCGCACAGCTCAGACCTCATCATCTGCAGGTTTTGAGTCGGTGGAGGTGGTAGCACCCCTTTGTCAAATATCCTAGCTATCATCGTAGGACAGTCTTCAATTTCATGATCAAACAGTGTGCAATAATTGCACGATGGATGCGTTGGATTAGTGCAATCATGGGCATAGTGTGTCGGTCCTCTGTAATTGTATCAAATCAATTGTCCTCGACCCCTACCAAGTCCTCCTCCACCTCAGCTTGGTCCATGCCCTTGAAATCTGGCCCGTGCCATTGCTGCATTCTAGTCAAGGGGCCACGTTTCAGCCTGAAATCTGTGGGCTGGAGTTCTATCCATCATCAATTCATATCTCCTACAAGTATGCTCATCATGTCCTACAGACCTACAAAAGTTGCAGAACATCTGTTGCGGTGCTTGTATAGACTCCTGTAGTAAGTGACAGTTAATCATGGCATGTTTTCTGCCTACCTGACAGATAGTGCACCATAATGCAGGTCCCGTTCTAGTTCCTGCTTAAGCTTCTAGCCTTAAAGGCATCGGTCCTCCCCCTGCAAGGTAATTTGCAAAGACCAAGCAATGGTATTTTTCATGACCTTGACTTTTGCATTTCAAGCACGATACCTCCTCTTGTACCTCTGGTTGAACCATCTTGTTCTGCTTCATACTTTTCATCTCAAGGCATAGATTCTTCAGCTACACATGGATCTACTGAACTCCTAGATTAGGATCTTGCATCGGAGTCTCATGTAGTCTCATGGCAATCTCCAAGGCCTCTTCTTGAGTTGTTATCTTCTCTTGCGACAACGCACTCCTTAAGTGTGGTAGTAGAGAAGCCACAAACCACTCGCGATGTTTTCCATCTATCAAATTCATGTTGGCTTCATGGATTGTACATTTCAGCCTCTGATCTAGTTCCCAAGGTGTCTTTCTTGGTTACATCGCAATCTCTTTGAATCCCACAATCAACTGCGCCTCACATTTAGGCCTACTAAATTCCCGATTTAGTGCTGCTTAGATGTCTGCTACTCTAGCATTCGGGTTATCGTTAGAGTACTTAATATACTAGGTTAGCACGCGATTTTGCAGAGCACTAACCAGTGTCGCCTTCTTTATATGATCATCTGTAACACCTTGAGCTTCCCATACAACCCTCACAATGAACCAGAATTGGTCTGGGTCCTCATTTCTCAAGCCTTTGAACAAAGGAAACTTCACTATATTTTCCATACTGAACCATGGTGGAGGTGGAGGTAGTACGAATGAAGTTGGAGGCAATGGTGGCGAAGTTGGAGGAGGTATTCGTGGGAATCCTTGTCTTATTAATTGAATAGCACTTCGCAGGGAAACCTTCACTATCCCTTCTTCGTCTCTTCGCAGAGGTGAAATCAAGGGGCTATACTCAGCACCATTTTTTCCTTCGTTCCTGTAAGTTTTTCCGCTTTGCGTATTCCCGAACATCAAGGTAGTTGCATAACCCGTTTTTTGCACAACAACATTTTAATCCAAGTTTTCAAATATTTTTTGTACTTAGCTCGCGATCATTTGAGAAAGCGGCGTTCCGCCTCGCTATAGTTAACTGAGGTGTCAATTGCGAATTCAGTCACAAATCCTCCTATGACGTGATCAAGCCAATGATCGACAGTGCGGGCAATCTTTTCCTCCGATGCTTCCAACCTTTGCACTAGCTCCAAGGTGCACACAATAGGACCATCAATTTTCCACCTTCCTTGGCTATCTTCTAGCTTCGTGATCCACTCGTATAGCTTAGTAGGGAAAGAGAAGAAAAAAATCTCAGATATAGGTACCGGTCCAACCACTGTTCTTTTATCAGTGATAGGTTTCTGTTCTCCTGTGTTGCGAATTTGTGGATCTTTCTATCCAACCAGTCTCGTATCTCCTTCTTAGTTGGATTCCAGTGATATGACATCACGCATCTCTTATGTAGATTCTGGTATTGGCAACGGAACCATTTGTTGGCTTGAGGGTGCCTGACCCAAGTTCAACGTTATTTAGCCAAACAAATCCCTACACTACTGGCCCTTTCGACATTAGCCTGCAGAACGCGGATTGAAGTTTCACCTGAAGCAGTATGGGGGGATTCTAGAAACAGGTTTTCACACTCTTGAGATGGTTTTGATTTCATTTGATCTCTTCTATCCCTACCTTCGCGCTGGTGATCTCGCTCTATGGCTTGTAAGACAAACCCTTTATTCTAGCCTTCAATACCTTCGCGAAAGTATATGGTTGACCTTCATGCAACCCTATCCTTTGGCTCGGGTACTTTCGCGCTACTATGGTAGTGTGCCATGCAGATTCCTATATTATCCTAAGTGATTTGCTTATCTTGTCAAATACTCAATGTTATCATCGTGTAAGCAGATATTCGTGATTGCATTCAATTATTCAATGTAACTACAGTCATTTGCACACCATATAAGCATAATAAAGGAAATTCATACACAAGATATCCAAACTCATTAACAAAACAAATACATAGAAATTGTAGAGTAACTTCATTTTTTTAATATCTTCCAAGTGTTACAGACTTTGTTCACCCTGCGCACACAACTGTAGGGGTCTGTGCACTCAGTTGCAAACTTCTACCCTAGGCCTCTGTGCACTCAACTGCAGAGCCTCTAACTATGCTACAACCCAATACTTAGACCTCTTACTCTAAGCTATGACTCTCTTACTTCTTATATCCATCGATTGATGCCTCTAACTACTTAGAGCTTAGCTCTTTTTATACAATTCCATGGTCCGCGAACCATGGGTAGATCTCTTACAGCCGACTGTACTTTACAAAACTAAGGGCAGACTACCCTTTGTGACACATAATACCTTCACGCTCTTCGACCACAAAATGCGGGGTCTTTACCTTAATATTACAAAAACTTGACCTAAACATGGGATTTTAGTGCCAAAACTGCCCTTGGTGGATCTCGCTCTCAACAACAATGCACAAGGGGTGCAGAAAGTTGGGATGCTTGTTATGACATTCCCCAGATCTATCCAACAATTGATAACATGCATGCAAGTCACCGGTATCCATCATTGAGGCTGAAGTGGAACCAAGGGGAGAGTTTGTGGTAGATCCTCAATGTAATGTTCTGTTGAAGCCCCAAAAATCGGGTCGACAACAAGGGGGATACCCACCCAGTCCGGACCTTGGTTGGCAGCTCCTTATCCGCTTGGTATAGCGGGTCCGACTGGGGATAATAGGACTAGTTTCCTGATCTTGGGTGTGTGTGTGTGTGTAGAGTTGATTAATGTTGATCTAAAAGTACTTTAAAGCTAATCTAATTCAGATTCTTTAACTTTACTCTATACTATTGTAATCTAGCGAGAAACAACACATCAAATCTATTCTAACCCAGGATGTATATCTTCCATCATGCGATCTAAAAAGATTTCGAATAATAACTGGTAATAAAGATCATTCAGCTATCATAAGAAAAGAAACCATTTGAGACAAACCACTTTGCATAAGAAGTTAGGCAAAATAGTTGTGAGCAGCATATCGCATAATAAGCCATTCATATATCACACTTAAACAATATGACTCCACCGTACAAAAGTGCCAAATGATAACCCATACATTCATGCAATAACATATAAACAACTGAAACTGTAAATCACTTAAAGAATATAAGCAGACATTGCGAAGAGATAAAAGTACCATTTATGACTAGTTCTACCCATAAGCTTCAAGAAAAAAAGATCTATCTCTACTTGTTCTAAAATCTACCAAGAGTACAGAAGTGCAACATCAGTAGCAGATATCAAAAATGCAAGTAAAAATAAATCTCGATCCATCCATTCATCAAAACCTCCTCTGAGGGTGCAGAAGTGCATGTTTTGAGGATAAATTTTTGACAAATCTCTGGACCCTTCTCTAAATGCATGAGAAGGGTTAAAATACTACTTCCTAATTCTAATAATAGTGTTTTTACAAAATTTTAGGATACGTACGGCTCTCAAATGACCGCCCTTTTTCTAATCTAAATAAAAAGGAAACAACAAACTACTAAAAATAAGCTACTTCTGTATTTGGTCCTTAAAACTGCAAGTGTTCAGCATGGATTTGAGAAGAGTCGGTTGGCCGACTTCTGCGCTGAGCTGGGCTGTGAAAACGGAATCTATGAGAGCTGGCACTACTTTCTCTGCTGAGTTTATGATGCATTTCACAGTCATCCATTGACTGTGTGGCTTGACTAAGTATGCCCAAGAGCACTCCAAATTCAACCTGTTCAAAGCCTGGATCGCTTTTCCCTTTTCCTGCGCCTTCTCTTTCCATTCTGTCTCTATTCGTGACTTGTTTGGTAGGTATCCCGGGGTGGTTTCTGTGATTAAGTTGGCTCTGTGTAAATTTTCATTTACACAGTCTATAAGAACACTTGCCTGTGTTGCCGCTGCTTCTACCGCCTGTTCTGCCTGCCTGATTTGATCGTCCCATTTGTTAAAGAGCAATTCTTTATGGCTTTCGTTTATTTTGGGTGCATTTTCTCTCTTCCCTTCCTCTCCATCCTGCCAAGCTAGATACTCTGTCACTCGTCTATCAACCTGGTAGTAGTCACTTCGCAGGTCTGTCACTTGATTGGTGAGTTTGTCGCTCAGCATGCAATAGTGACTCCACTACGATATTTTACGTCCCAACTCTTCCTGTTGCTGCAGAAGTTGCTCATTTAAGCTAGTAGACTCTGAAACGAATTCGGAAAGCTTGGGCTCGTCTTTGTGTATTTCTTGTAAAGCTTGTAACTTCTTTCCTTTTTCGTCCAGGCTTTTCTGATAACTTACTGCATTTGCTGAAAATCTTCTTGTAGTTTCTCGAGTTGTTTGGACGCTTCATTGCTGGCATTGGCCTTTTGTAGCTGTTGTTGTAGTAGCTGTATATGGTTTTCTTGCTCCCTCAACAGTTGCTGAACTTCCGATGCTTTGTCGATAGTCGCAGAAGCATATGCTCCTGCGATTTGAGACAACTTCGTGAGATTTTCTATTGGGTTGTTGTTAGGGTCTTTCCATAAGACGTCTAAATGTTCAGCGTCCTGTGACAGCATATTCTCCAGCTTTCTCTTCTTTCTTTGTCTCCTCACCACTGCTTTATGTTGGGGACTATAGAACACGTCCAGTGGGGGAATTTCCTCTACACTAAGTAGGAGCTCAGAAGGCGGAGCGATATGACTGTGTTCTGCTTCTGAGACACTATCGACCATGGTTGAAACCATCTCTTGGGTTACCTATGCATCACTCACAGGTGTTCTTGGGACTTTCCCTTTCAGGCTGATTAGCTTGTTGAAGTTTTCCCACTCTTTATCGAGCTCTGTCGTGACGAGTGACGATTTAATGGCGAGAGGAGGGACATCTCTTGGTGGGGAAGCGATAACTTGCAGTTGTGACATTGCACTTGACTGAGCAGTATCCTTGGCTGCTTCTTCGACTTTCTCTTGGTCACTTGTAGACTTTTTAGAACGTTCAGGTGTTCCTTGGACAGCGTCAGATTTGGATTTGGAAGTACTGGAGTTTCCGCTGAGGCTGACACTTGGAGTAGGCTCTCTGGCGAGTGGTCGCAGCTTTTCTAGAGGAACACTGGCTAGCCTTCTTTCTCTGAATAACAAAAATCTTTCGAGGTCATCTGGGGGTAACCTCGACTTAGCTTCTCGCAAAACTTCCTGGAATGAACTTTTATTTTGAAACAAGTCATCAAATAAATCTTTCTTTCCGGCGAACACTTTTATTCTGACACTTATAGTGAAATCATGGGCAACATTATTTAGGTCAAAAGGTCAAGCGAGGAATTTAAATAATTGTAGGGACGTCACATTCCCTACTTTGGCAAAAGCATGTCCTACATCGAATAATGAAAAGGCCCCACAAGCTACAGGAAACTGAGGCCATATGGCCTTCTTCTTGTCTTTTAGCTCTTTGGTTAGGCCGCCTTTTGAGCAAGTCTGATAGGCAATTTCCCTAGCCAAAAGCTTGTCGGGGACATATAGAGGTAGGACATGTGGAGGTACAGTGCTCCCAAACACTCTAATATATGTGAACCATTCTTCCCCAAACCATCTTGCGACGGGGATGATGTCTATTTGCGCTTTGGGTGAGCCCCTCGGGGGTTCTTCACCATACATCATCCTATATAGGGGTAAGATGAGCCTGTGGCAAATCTGATAGAAGTGAGGGGCAAACTGTGAATCCCATAATACTTTGTGGTAAACATGAATAGGTGACGGGTCCTGGGTAGTCCATTTCCAACCCATAGTTGGAAATTTAGATACATAGCAAATAGCATCCATAATGTAAGCAGACAGATAAAACGGAGGATAGACCCTTTGTGACAAGGATCTCTTAGAACGGTAATTCATGACAGTAGTGAATAAATTATCAGAAAATATTTTGGCCCAATCCACGAGATCGACATTTGTGGTAGCATCTATGAGTGGTAGCCATTCAGATGAAAATTTATTTATGTCTAGCATCCCAAACAGCCTGCACAGCATGGCCGCAGCAAAACAATATGGAGTGGTGAGAGAACCAGTGCTGTACATACCATTTTTGTCCTTTTTTAGCGGCTCCTCTCTTCTGGTCCATTCTTTAGTGGTTTCTACCAGGTTTGGGTTCTCTGCTGCAAATTTCTTGACAAATTGTGTGTTGTAGGTCGTCTGAGGCTTAGGAAGATGATACATAAGCTTTAAGTCTTGCACGGCGAATGATCCTATAAGCCCATGCCCCGGAGCCTTGAATTGTCTGCCTTGTAACTCTGCATTGTCAAGTATCCATTTGATCATATCTGTATATGGCAATATCCTGGGTCTAGCTGCTATTCGATGAAGAAATGAACAAGCCAGCTCTTCTAAGGATGCCTCGGAAGAGTTTTGTGATCCCGCGGCACTATCAACCTTCATTACTCTGGGATTTTCCTCCTCCAGTAGCCTATACATGCCTTCCCAGGTTGAAATTCCTGCGTCCCTGTTGCATGCAGTGTCTGTGTACAAGGGTGCCATCTCCTTTGCCTTTTCCTTCGCCTCGGAGCCTTGGGCTTTATTCTTCTTTCCCATTTGCTCCTGCGTTCGGCTTTTTGAATCTTCTTATCTCCTAGTTCCTGTAGATTACGAGTGAGGTGGAAATGACTGATTGAGAAAGGTGATGGGAGAGTTTTAAATGCAACCGATATACTAAATATGCCACCTTATGTGAAACAATTCTTTAGTAAAGCACGCGTCTTTATTTCATTAAATAACTGACAACTAATCCACTTACTATCATTAAAAGCACATGATTTAGAGTCAGATTATGGTAAGTGGCCTATCTTTGAATGGCGTGCCCGAAGGATTCGCGATTAAATGATTCATGATTTGCTTTATGTTACATCGAAGATCATGCTATCGCAAGGCGCGCTTATCGCAAATCGCCAGATCGCAAACTGTGTCATCGCGGCGATCGCAATATTGCAGGTCGCAACATCGCAGGTCGTAGGAGTTTGATGTTTGTTAAGTATTGGCATTTCATTTCTGTGATGTGCGATCTTGCGATCGATGTTATCGCAAATCGACATATTTTGAGGTTTTTCTTTATGAACATTACTTATTGCAACGCGACGTTAGGCTTAACGTTGGGGGGCCTTGCGCATTAATGCAATTTCTTAAAGACCTTTACCTTACCGTAGACTTAGGTTAAAATATTTGAAAGACCATTTTAAGCCTACGATGGTAGCTTTATTTTGAAGAAGGAAAATTTGATTTTTCTCAAAATTAAACTAGGGGTCCCCTATTCATTTAGTATTTTGGACAAATACTTAAATGAAAAAAGGGGGGGGGGGGGGGTTGTTGCTGGCTACAACATGTTCCTAAACAAGAATATAAGCGATATACAAAGCATGCAAACAATCTAGCAATCAGAAAAATGAAATATACATTAAGCACACATGGAAACACTTGAAATGGAGAAATGTTGAGCCATTTTATTACTTCTTTAGGAGAAAATACAATAGTAAAATATAATGGTGCACCTAGGCTTGTCTCAATGGAAAAGCATGACAAAACCTAGGTGAGAAAATGCTGAAGTGAAGGCTGCTACAAATGTTGTACCAAATTGAACTACGTTGCCCCAGAAAACTGTTATGTTTGCTAACTTCAAAGGGCTGGAATCACTACTTCTCGTGCTCAAAAAATGATGAGATTTCAGATCCTTGCTCCATGGCCTAAATCCAGAAAACCCTCAAAGAAATTGGCCAAATGTTGACCTCAGAATGTTGGCCCACATTCCCATTAGCTCCTTTAGATGTTGGACCTATTAGGACCCTTGTTTGATCCCTTAGATTTGCCCACAAAATTCTATAAAATTAGGAGTGTGATCCTGGCCCAAAACCCAAAAAAACCTAGAAAGGGATTTTTCTAGTTTAGACTTTTGAAATTCGACCCCCTTGGAGCCCAACTTCAGCTGCAACTGCAGAACGCGGCCTACTGGAATATGCTTGTAAATCTAGAGTGCTGGGCTGACCTATGCTATCAATCCCCTGACTTCCCAGATGGGCTTCCGGCCTATGGAACCCTCTCCGCTCCATGAAATTGTTGGACTGGCGCTCTGGATTGTCCTCAAGCCTAGTAATTTGAATTGTTGGGACACTGGCTCTGAAACTCACAAGAAAGGTTGGCCCTTTGCTACTCTCCCAATCCTCTAACTCTCCCAGAAAATTCTTGATCACTGATAGCTCCAAATTCCCCCTTTGTATTCTCCAGCTAGACAGAAATACAAACTCCCTGTTGTGGTTGAATGGTAGTGTTGTAACACACTCCTAGAACTCCAAAAATACTTTGGAATTGCCTCTCTAGGGTGGGCACGGATGGTCCCTCGAAGTAGAGGTTGAGTCTCCCTCTTGAGAGATTCACGGCTAAACAATCGGTTGACTTAGCTAAACAATAGAGCAAACAATCAAGTAATTTTGATTGTAAGGTGTAAGAATGAACCCAAAATGAGAGTTGCTCCCTCCTTATAATTCCTTGGGCCTCCCTAGCCTCATGTGGACCCCTCCATCCACCTATTCGAATTTCCCTCCAAGCTATTGGAATGGGCCAATTTGATCTCCCATGTGGGTGGGCCCCACATTCCACTAACAACCAAATAAAGTGGAATTGCCTCCTAAGTGCCTAAGTCGAAAATGATGGGTTCTCTTCCTTAGCCATAATTGTGCAAAATTGTGTAGCAACACCCTGTTACAAATGTATTTAAGAAGGGTCATGACTTTCCTCCCCTCCCAAATGTTTCTTTCCCTTAAGCAACCTCAAATCTGGGTGCTCCAAAATGTGCTCACCCTCCTAGGTGGAATCCTCATCCTACAAGCTCCCCCATGCACCAAAAATCACTTGTCCTCAAGTAATGCCTCGGCAAGCATTCTCTCTAACTGTTGCTCCCCATTGTCATTGAAAAATGTGCCATGGTCCCAGATGTGCCACTAGATCGTGCCCAATAATTGCATTGTCCTGATATGAAAGAATCCTTCAATACCAGGATCCCAGGCAATCCCATGCAACATGAAGCTCCCCTCACTCCACTCATTATCCTACCTGGTGAAAGTACCAAAAGTCCCCTGCTCCATTAGTGACTTACTAAAGCCCAAGGGAAGATGATTCTGATTTAAATAGGAACGCAAGAAATTATAGATATAACCATAAATACAAAGATGCATTAGAAATAACACTTCATTTCATTAATATCAAATATTGAAATATGCTTACAAACAGAATGGAAATAAGACTAGCTCAAGTGATGGTAGCTTATCTCTAAGAAGAGATGTGGTGGCTACATGCCTTCGAACTATGTTAAAACCAGGCTCAAAAGCCTATTTATTATTGAGAAATAATGTAAAGCCCTAAACATCCAAAAACCTAATCCTCAGAGATGAAGTGCCAAACTATGGGCCTTGTTTGGGTAAATTGGTACATCAACTTCCCCGGGTCATAACTTTGGCATACGATCATTGTTTGACGTGCATAATACCTCGTTAGAAAGATATATCCGAGGAATAAAACATTTTAATGAAAAACATTACTCAATGACCCATGTTAGTCCCATTTTTCCCAAAAAAACGTAGTGAGGGCCTCAAAACGGCTCCGGAAGTTTAGGACCCAAAAACTTCCAAAAATAGTAAATTGTACTATAAATAAGGAAACTGAAAAACTGAAAGAAATAATGGTGGAGATCCAAGTGGAATAGGAGGGTGGCTACCAATATCCACCTGGATTATTCCTTCCCCCCTTAGGAAGTAATGTTCCCCATTGCGTTGAGTTCCTCCATGAGATGAGGAAACTTTTATTGAACTTGGTCCCTAGTGAGCCACTTGCCCTGGTGAAGGAGTTGGCCTAGTTTGACAACTCGATATAGTTGGATCGTTTGTTTTTGGGTGTTCTTGATCTTTGTCTCCATGGTATGATCAATTGTGGCTTATTCCATGCAATTTGGATTTAACTCTGTAGGTGTGAGTTGTTCTGCAACGTTTGATGTGTTCAGCAATGGTGGGAAGTATGGTCGAAGGGGGTCCACATTGAACAATAGGTGCAGGCCAAGGAATGGGGAATGATGAGCTCAAATACACTATCTTCCATAGCCTTGGGAATGCTATAAGGACCATATCAAAGTGGTATGAGTTTTTGATAGACTTTAGTAAGGCGTTCCTTCTGCAAATGAAACTAGAATTTGTCACCCACTTGAAACTTGTGTGGCACCTGATGTTGATCATGTCGTTGCTTGTACTTGGCATTTTATTTCTCAAAAATGTCATAGAATTGCTAGAGGATATGATGGATGTTCTCAATGAAGTGTTTACCTTATTGACTTCTGACTGGACTCAAGCCGAATCTGCTTGAGTAACTGCAAATGGTATTGCCTCATCAATGGGACATAGTGGGTGGAATCCCAACCCCACATGAAAAGGGCTACGTCCAGTCGAGCTGTGTAGAGATCGGTTATAGCTGTGCTAGAGATAGGGGAGGCTCTCATCCCATGTGCGTGGATTCCTTGAGTTATACATGTGCAGAATGTGTACGATCATCCTGTTGATGACCTCTGTTTGGCCATCAGTTTGGGGATGGAAAGACATGGACATAGTGAACTTGGTGTCTAGCATCAACTAGAGATTGGACCAAAATGTACTGAGAAACTTGATGTCTTGATTTGAGATGATATATTGTGGGATACCAAAGTGTACCCACACTCATTCATAGAAGAGTTTAGTTGTGGCTTCTGCTGTGATATTCTTCTTGCAGGCTACCATAATGGCCATCTTCGAGAATCTGTTGATGACTACAAAAACATAATCATTTCCATGCTTATTAGAATGAAGGCCCGAAATGTAATCCATGGAGATGGATTCCCAAGGTTGATTAGGTAGGTAGCGGAGTATAAAGGTCTTGCTTCTTGATGGTCGGTTTGGCAATGGAACAGGCAATGCAGGATCTGATGTACTTCCTGACATCCTATTAAAGATTTGGCCAATAGCAATAATTTTACAGTATTTCTACCATTTTCTCCACCCCGAAATGCCTAGCATCCCAACTGTAGTGCACTTCCCAAATCATCTTGGCACGCTCGCTTGAAGGAACACAAAGGTGTCCCAGGTGGCATAGCAAGGCATCCTGGAGGTGAAAATCTAGAACTTGCTGACTCTCCAAGAGCATCTAGTATGTGTGGCCAAATTCTAGGTCGCTCTTGTAGAGAAGTGGCCAATCAAAAGTCTCATGCCCACAAGAGTCGAGCACAATGGTTAATGCCATGATCGGTGGTCGGCAAAGGTAGTTTGCAACATTATTGGTTCTGCCCTTCTTATACTTGATATTCAAATGGAATTGTTGCAACTATGTGGACCACTTCTGATGGCAATTATTCTGCAACTTCCCTTGCATCTGCATGAATTGTAGGGGTCGATGGTCTATGTTGATGACCATTTCCTTCTCCAAAATGTAATGCTTCCATTATTGACATGCCTACACAATGGAATACATCTCTTTGTCATAAGTGAGATACTTCAAGATTGTGTCTGAAAGTGTCTCACTGTGATATGCCACGAGATGCCCATGTTGAGTAAGGACTGCCACAGTAGCATAGTCAGAGACATTTGTTTCAATCTCAAATGGTTGTTTCAAGTTTGGTAAAGTGAGCACTGGTGCAGAGCAGAGGTGATGTTTCAACTCTGCGAATGCCTTCTGTTGAGATTCAGGCCAAAAGAATTTTTCTTTCGCTCCTCCCTTGGTGACTTGGCTCAAGGGCCAACTCATATGAGAGAATCCCAACATGAACCTGTGGTAGAAATTGGCAAGACCCAGAAAGCTATGGAGCTTTGTTAGAGTGGTTGGGGCTGGCCAATCCCGAATGACTTTGATATTGGCTAGATCCACATGCACCCCCATTCATCAATAATGTATACCAGATACTAAACTTGGGTCATGCCAAAAGTGAATTTCTCCAAATTGACACACCTTTTGTTTCCGCAGTGTTTGGAGAACCTGTCGGATGTGGTGGAGGTGCTCTTTCCAACTTTGGTTGAACATCAGGATGTCATCCAAGTATACCACTACAAATGAGTTGGTGAATGGCCTCAAGATGTCATCCATCAACCTCATGAAGGTTACAGGAGCATTAGTTAACCCAAAAGGCATAAGAAAAAATTTGAAAAGGCCCTCCTTGACTTTGAGGGCAATCTTCCACACATCAGAGGGTTCAATTGGTACCGATGATATCCAAACTTCAAGTTGATCTTGTTGAAATATTTTACCCCCTTGAGTTGGTCCAAAAGGTCATCAATTCATGGGATCAGGTACCTATTTAGAATAGTGATCTTATTCAATGCCTGATAGTCAATACAATGTCTCCAAGTTCCATCCTTCTTCTGTACGAACATGATCGGGCTCCCACAAGGCGATGAACTTAACCAAATGTGACCTTTCCGTAGTAGCTTCTGAATCTACCTCTTGATTTCGTCATTCTCTAGAATGGAGCACCGATAGATTGGTCCATTAGGCAGGGATGCACCTGAGTTAGATCGATGGAGTGATTGGCCTGACAATGCAGAGGCACCCCTATGGGGGAGGTGAAGATGTCCTCATACTCCTCCATGACCTTGTCCATCTGTTGTTTTCGTGCGGAGGGGCCCCGTCTAGAGGTCATGGCAACCATCTTCTTCTTTCCATGAGGGCGTCTCATCACAAGAAAAAAAATTTCCCGGCTTGGAAATGAGCTTACTGCATTGTTTTGTAGTAACTAAAGATATGGCGGTAGGCAGACTACGTTTGGTATCCTATACAACGTATTTCCCAAAGTAACAATAACAACACGATGCCTTGACTCATACACAACATGTTGCTTCCACAAGTATGGTTGGCCTAATAATACATCTTAAACATCAAGGGGAGCAACGTCACATAATACTTCATCTGTGAAGGGCATGATGCTATAAAGAAGTCGACACTATTGGCTCACGCGGAGATCCTATCCTTGGTGAAGCTACCCAATGGTGTATTGTTGTGGGTGTGTTGTGGTTAGTAGGCCCAGCTGCTTCACGACCTCTGCCGAAATGAGGTTCTTTTGGCTCCCGTTGTCGACAATGAACTGTAGCGGGGAACCCTTTACCCACATCTAAGAGCGGAAGAGGCGCTCCTCCTCCTTTGGATCTTTGGGTTCCTCCTTCTGGATCTTCATGGTGGAAATTGTGGCATTGGGCTCCGCATCGATAATCTACTTCCCTTTGTCATTCCCCTTGTCGGGTTCTAACTCAGAGTCGGAACATTCATCTAATTCCAAAGCCTTAAGCTGAGCCACCAGTGACAGCTTGACTGGACACTCACTTGTGTTGTGAGTGGAACTCTTGTGGAACTCGCACCACTTTCTCGTGTCCTTCTTCGGCTTCATAGTGTTGTTCTTTTCTTGCAGATTTGGTGGGTTATCCTGGGCCATCCCGCCTTGGTTTTTTCCTTTGCTCTGTGGTTTGGGGGCACCTTTCCCTTGCTTCAGATTCATAGATCCAAAGTATCGCTTCTTCTCTTTAAGCTTCTTCTCGATCTTGACGGCGTATTGGTATGCCATGCTGAGCGAGGAGATGTCCAAGAAATCCATCTCATCCTGGATGTACCTGTGTAGGCAGCCGCGGTACTTGAGTACCAAATGTTTCTCAGAATCCTTGAAACCCAACTTTGTGCAAAGGGTATGAAAAACATTGGTTAGCTTCAGCACATCTTTGTCCCTTCCTTGTCATAGCGTTGTCCACTTTATGTATTTATCCTCATAGCTCCCGACAGGGTAGTCCTGCTCCTTGATCGCATCCCGGAATGAATTCCAAGTGGGTGCGACTGAAAGAAGTGAGGTCGTACTTTCATCCTTTTGCTCATTGTGGGTTTCCCACCAGTCCTTGACGTGTAGGGTGGCGTTGAGAAGAGAAAAATTAATATTTTCTCAGCTGGAAAAATCATGAACAAAAAAACATCCTTCTAGCAAATTCAACCATTTATCTATGACATCTGCATCTATTTGGCTCTCAAATATGTGAATGTCAAAGTTTACTTGTACCTTAAAAGGAGTGGAGCCTCCAGAGTGGCTATGGGATGTGGATGCAGCACCGGTGGGAAACCCTTCAAGGATCTGGGAAAAGTTATCCATCATCGTGTTCCTTTGTTTCTCGAGGGCCTCCTCAAGCAATATTTTGATAGGATCTCCTGCCCCATCGTCTTTATTTTCTTCCCCCATGGGCGTTCGTCAGGGTTTGCGAGGATGATCTTGCAAAGGTTCAACCAGATCGAGCCCTAACTCCATATATCCCGACCTCATTGGGGACATGCAAAGAAAAATAGAGAAAGAGCAGACCGCTTTGATACCACTGATCCAGATTTAAATAGGAACGCAACAAATTATAGATATAACCATAAATACAAAGATGCAGTAGAAATAACACTTCATTTCATTAATATCAAATACTAAAATATGCTTACAAACATAATAGAAATAAGACTTGCTCGGGCGATGGTAACTTATCTTTGAGAAGAGATGTGGTGGTTACATGCGTCTAAACTGTGTTACAATGAGGCTCAAAGGCCTATTTATTATTGAGAAACAATGGAAAACCCTTAACATCCAAAAACCTAACCCTAGGAGATGAAGAGCCAAACTATGGGCCCCGTTTGGTTAAATTGGTACATCAACTTCCTGGGGTCATAACTTTGGCATACTACCTGTGTTTGACGTGAATAATACCTTGTTAGAAAGATCTATCTGAGGACTACAAATTTTGAATGACCAACATCAATGCATGGTCCATGTTGGTCACAGTTTTCCCAAAAAAACACTGTTTAGGACCTCAAAACGGCTCCGAAAGTTTAGGACCTGAAAAACTGCCAAAAATAGTAAATTGTGTTATAAATAAAGAAATTGAAAAACTGAAAGAAACAATGGTGGGGATCAAAGTGGAATAGGCAGGTGGCCACCAATATCCACTTGAATTAGAAGATTTGTATGATCTCCCCCTATAGTAGCTGGTGTATCCCTAAAGGTTATTGAGCTGTGAAGAGTTGTGATGCCCTAGTTCCCTGCTAGTCCCAGAGTGATGACACCATGCTAATGTTGTGCTACTCTGACTATGTCATACTTCCCATCATGCGTAGTCAGTATCCTCCTCTCCTGGAACTCGATGGTGGAATACTGAAAGAGGCGAGACACATCCTACTTGAGCATCTCCATGGCACCAAGGCCTACCCATCCAAATCTAACTCTGAACCTATGCAAGAATAGAGAATGTATGCCTCCCCATATGATGAATCCCTCTGTGAACCCCCATGCGTCATCCCAAGAGTGAACTATGTCACTCTCTACCATGAATCCACTCATCACGAGTGATCTATCGATCAATTGAATCCCTATATCCCATAGCCAAACCGACTACGGCATAGCCTTATCAACCGATGGAATCTATTTTTCCCTTGTCTCTAGTCCCTACATGTGATCACTATATAGGCTCCATATAGCATCGACTAATATGATGCATTCTAATCTTCCATGTGCCTACCATTATGTAGTGTCGATGATCGCTGAAAGCCATCTGTGCCAAAGAGATACCCCTTGAATGCAACCAAAAGATGGGTATCTGATACTCATAATTGACTCACGGTATGTGGATCCCTCCTGTCCCTGCCAACCATCTCCCTTGGGTCTACCATCCGCTCTCTCAATAATGTGCCAATATAAGGTCTAGAGCCTGGACACATATTGGGAAACTACCACAGTCGTACCCAATATCCTCTGCTCATGCGTGGTCCCGACATGCCCTAAGAAAAGAGTGACACATGTCTCCCTCATGAATAGTTCCCTAGACGTAGGCTTGGTGATTAATGATATGCCACCCTTGCAGTTGATCACCTCATCCCCCAATCTGTGGCTGTCAACTGATGCAACAACCCAATGTGACTATTGAAAATTCTCCCCCCTAGTGTGCTGAGTGTCACCCAAATATCTTGGTTGAGCTCCTCATCCTCCGCTGCTCATGCCAAGAGTGCAGAAAGTCGACAAAAAAATTGATTGCACTCGTGAGGGATGTAGAAGAGGGTCAGGTGTGTGAGTCCCCATAGATACCATCAAGTATCACTCAGCTATGTCCCCGTTGATCCTGGGTGAACTACATCCAAAGGTATGATCGATGTTTCTGTCCAAGCATCTCCCTAGAGGAAACACTCAAAGACCTCAATATGTGGCCCTATACACCCATGCATACCCTCGATCATGCTAGTACTCCTGGACATGCCACTGTACACTGTGGCCTACCCTTGTACACCGTTGGATACTCTCGGCTACAGCTATGCCATCCTGTATTGGCTTGTGTCTTACCTGTGTCATTGTACCTGTCACTTCCCACATGTACTCAATGCGATGTGAGGCACTCCCACTCCATAGCACAGTCCAACATACTACGACACACCACCCCACATCTCCATGCTCCTCTGCAAACCCCTGATCCTCGCTCCATAGCCCTACAGACAACTAGATGTTATCGTGTAACATTGGGTCTATATGCATCAGACTACATCCCTCTATACAACATAGGACCCTATGACATAACTTTGTGTAGTCTTGTGTGCCACTGCCCACTGGCGTACCACCCTATAACATACAATATCTTACATGGGCCAAAATATCTCCCTCTTTTCTAGTACACCCTCCATGATGTGGGCTACATCCTGCCATTTGCTCTGAAAGACCTGAGCAGTCTGACTCCTCCCATGCTAATGGAAATGACACTACTACGCCTATCCTCAATAGTCCCTATGCCCTATATGTTAGTAAGAGAGCATTCTCTCCATACCATGCCCTTTCTGATAGCCTACCAATGCTTCCTCTTCCTACAAGCTCCTGCCCGAGTAAGCTAGTCAACCTGTGACTCCACACACCATCAATATGCCAAGACAACTCATGAAATCTGTCTATTTTCCTGTCAAACCATCTTATCACTAGTGCTGATTGGGGCTCTGATGGAGATCTGAAAATGTGGGTGTGCTCAAGTGTCAAGTCCATCACATAGCTACTACCATCACCTACCATCTCTATGATGTGCTGGAAAATCCCACCTAAATCCCAAAAACGGTTTGCCCCTCGGGTCCCTCTAGTAATCCATGGCCTCTACTGACATGTGGCCATAGATGTATCCAACTGCCTAACTTGCTCCATCGAGTACCAACTCAGTACCTCTTGCCATCTAATCCCAAAGGAGAGATCGAATGTGTAATCCTCTATGGAAGGAACAAACCCTCCAAGCTGATGTTGTATCATGCTTAACTCAGTCTTACTAACCTCTCCATTCCCTCGGGTATGTCTAGACAACTCAGCATTCCTCAATCCAACACATAAGGGTGGGTTGATAACGCTATAGACCCTACCAGTGGGCTTTTGAAGTGAACTGTGCTGAAAACCCAACGCGTGACCTTTATGTTGCCCCTCATCAATGGCTAGCCCAAGGGATGGTTGCACATCCTCCTCCATCACGGGCTCGACATGAGCCTTCAATTTCTCCTCCATAGACAACCCAATATGCATGATATATTCACCAGTTAGCTGTCGGCGATTATCATCTGGAAACTCTGTCATAGTTCTAGAGGCCTATGTACCTATCGGCTCCTCAACAATGGTGGAGCTATCCTCTGGCACCTCATCAACTTGTGGTGCATTGTTATCACCTGAGAACTTGGTCACAACCCTAAATACCTCATCAATGGATGACTCCTCATCAATGGGTGTATGCTCAACTGTCTCCTTGCCAACCATGGCCCCTTCAACTACTCTTTCATATTTTTTCTTAATATTTCTTATCATCACTGCAAAATCCCACTGAATCTCCATTGGTTTATGCATACCCCTTAGTTCACAGAATTCCCAAAAAGAGAGGGACACTTGAATGCCATAATATAATGATTGGTATGCCCTCCACTTCTCCCCCAATAACTCCACATCAGTTGCAATCATGTCCAAATTCCCAACTAAGGAATGAATCAACTTCTTCCCCACGTCAATCATCATTTGTTGTATCCTCACCACCCCATTCCAGGTGACCGCCATGTTGTTTGATTCTAATATTTGCCATAGGTTGAGCCACGATTATGGCCTTGATACCACTGTAATGTTCCTAAACAAGAATATAAGTGATATACAAAGCACACAAATAATCCAACAATCAGAAAATGAAATATACATTAAGCACACATGGAAACACTGGAAATAGAGAACTGTTGAGCCATTTTATTACTTCTATAGGAGAAAATACAATAGTAAAATAGAATGGTGCACTTGGGCTTGTCTCAATGGACAAGCATGACAAAAACCAGGTGAGAAAATGTTGAATTGAAGGTTGCTACAAATGTTGTGCCAAATTGAACTGCGCTGCCCCAGAAAAATATTCTGTTTGCTGACTTTGAAGGGCTGGAATTATAGCTTCTCGTTCTTAGAAAATGATGAGATTTCAGCTCCTTGCTCCTTGGCCTAAACCTAGAAAAACCCACGAATGAATTGGCCAAATGTTGACCTTGTAATTGTGGCCCACATTCGCCTTAACTCCTCTAGCTGCTGGCTCAGTTGGGACCCTTGTTTGACCCCATAGATCTGTCCAGAAAATTCTATAAAATTAGGAGTGTGATCCTTACCCAAAACCTAGAAAAAACCAAAAAGGAATTTGGCTAGTTTAGTCTTCTGAAATTCAACCCCCATGGAGCCTAGCTTTAGCTGCAACTAAAAAAATTAGCTTTATGGAATCTGCGTATAAATCCTCCCGGAAATGGGCCCAAAGTGCTGGGCTAACTCTTTTATCAATTCCCTCACTTATCGGATGGGCTTTCGGCCTATGGAACCTGCTCTTTAGCTCTGCGAAATTGCTGGATCGGCCCTCTGCATTGTCCCCAAGCCCATTAATTCAAACTGATGGGATGCTGGCTCTGCTAGCTCTAAAACTCACAAGAAAGGTTGGCCCTTTGCTGCTCTCCCAATACTCTAACTCTCTCGGAAAATTCATGATCATTGATAGCTCCAAAATCCCCCTGCGTATTCTCCAGCTAGCCAAAAATACGCACTCCCTGTTGTGGCTGAATGGAAGTGTTGTAGCACACTCCCAGAACTCCTGAAATAATTATAGAACTACCTCTCTAGGGAAGGCACGGATGGTCCCCCGAAGTAGAGGTTGAGTCTCCCACTTGAGAGATTCGTGGCTAAACAATCGGTTGACTCAGCTAAACAGCAGAGCAAACAATCAAGTAATTTTGATTGTAAGGTGTAAGAATGAATCCAAAATGAGAGTTTCTCCCTCCTTATAACTCCTTGGTACTCGCTAGCCTCATGTGGGCCCCTCCATCCACCTATTCGACTCTCCCTCTAAGCTATTCGAATTGGCCAATTTGAACTCCCATGTGGGTGGCCCCCACATTCCACTAGCAACCAAATAAAGTGGAATTGCCTCCTAAGTCCCTAAGTTGAAAATGATGGGTTCTCTTCTTTAGCCATAATTATGCAAAATTGTGTAGCAGCACCCTGTTACAAATGTATTTGAGAGGGGACATGCCAGTCAATGCATTATGCAACAGAAGGATCTCATGCTTCAGGATCGAGCAATAGGTAATTTTAAAGATCGTGGAAGCACTTTGGGGTCGAGGAAGCTGCATGGATGAGGATTGATCAGATGCAGGCATAACAACTGGTTTTCAGTTATAGATGGATTTTTCGATGGATTTGGAATCCCATGAGAGATGATATGTGCAGGTGTTTAGTTGTAAGGAAACTTGCTTGATATAATAAGGTAAGGTAACTAGTATATTGTTATATTTGTTTATGCAATGACAACTGTGTGTTTATGGAAGTATGATGCAGGGAATTGCATGACAAAATATACTACCATATATCTTATGACAGGCTTTGGTTGAGATTTCACTCATGAACCCTTTCAAGCACTAGGAACCATGGGGGTTGAGTCCTGGTGTCTGTTTAAAGTTTTGTTCTTTTGGTGCTTTGTGATTTGTTTGCACTTGATTTGCGGTTTTGATTGTGCCTGGTGCATGGCCATGCGACTTTTTTGTGGTGTTGTATTATTGTTTAGTTTTCCTTGTTTTATTTATCTTTCCTTTTATGTTTTTTGGTTCTTGGGAATTGGTTTGGGAAAGAGGAAAGTTAATGGAGTTTGAGGAGAGATGAATGAAACCTAATAGGTAATATAAGACCTGGATGAAGCCTGGTGCATGGATAAAGGCAGTTGAAGGAAATAACATGACAACCAATTGGGCTGGTAGGGTCCATTGGGGTACATGGATAGTGTTGGGACCAAGGAAAATTTTAAGGATGGAAAATTTTCTTGAAGTTTAAAACATTGGTGAATCTCACTAATCCCTAATATGCAAACTATAAAATATTTATTGATATATTTGGAAAATTATTCAAATTTATAATGATTTTATATATAGTCTCTATATAATGTTGGCGATTTTTAAGGTAAAATAATTTTATATTCTAAAATTTGGGCGAATCTTCTTTTATAAAAATTGGAAATTGGCGAATTGTTTTTGTGGAAAAATCATGGAAAATTAGCTCACTGGGTGAACATTAGCCCCTAAAATTTTCCATGGCCGGGACAATCATGGAAATGGTAAATGGCTTTGAGGCATAAAATTCCTTGGCTATGAAGGTTTCCTAGTTTATAAGGAATCAAGTGGGCAGAGTAGCCCTAACAGATCTATGAGATTAGTATCATGTGTATATGATTATGATATTATTTGCTTATATTATGCTTATGTTTATGTTATGGCAGGCAATGTCGAAGGATACATCAATGGAATGAAATCAGACTGATCTATGGTATTCTAGGATAAGCATGGATAAGTGGAAGAGCCACAAACCCAAGACTTTGGTTGTGGATGCATGAAATAAGGCATGGGAAAGACACTCGAGGAAATAATGCTTGCTAGAGATAGTGTGGTATTTGGATATGTACTATTGTTGTTGTGTTCATGTTATGAAACCAGCGCACAAAAAGATAGAAAAGATATATCAATGCCTTATAATTCGACCTCTTCAATGGGGAAACCTCCTTTACATTACACAAATGAACAATTCTTCGATGATCCAAATGAGAAAACCTCCTTTTTATATATAGGAGTTTAAGGCGTCACAATATAACCCAAGCCTACCTAACCATAATAATATAAGGCCACATAAATAACAATAGTGGGCTTCTGGGATGCACAATAATAACAATATGGGGACAATAGGGTCACAACAATGACAATAGGGGATACAATGACAAAAGTAATGGGGTAATCACTAGTATTATAGGGACCTAACATGCCCCATTCCTTCAAAAAAGTGTTGTCCTCAACGCTTGAGTAGTTCTGGATGCTTCTGTAAAAAATTCTCATCCTCCCATGTGAAATCTTCAACAGGTAAGTTCTTCCACTTGATGAGATACTCTGAAATTGATCGCATTCATAACTGTCGAGTTCTTGTTTCTTTAACTGCTTCAGGTTCTAATATGATATTTCCTTCCTCTTCAAGTTATAGCAATATTGTTTGAACTGGGAGTTTGTCACCTATAACCTTCTTTTAGCATGAAACATGGAAAACTGGGTGCACTTGGGAAGCTGCAGGAAGCTCCAATTTGTATGCCATTGTACCTATCTTTTGCAACACCTTGTATGGACCATAATACTTTGGTGAATTATTATCATTCTTACTTGCTTGAGGGACATTTTTTTATATGGTTGTAGCCATAGGAATACCCAATCACCTACATCAAAACTTCTTTCGCTGCGATGTTGATCAACCTGCTATTTCATTCTATTCTACACCAAGGTGAGGTTATCCTTTAAGAGTTGGACAACTTGTTGTTGATTCTTGATGTGATATTCCACTGCTTGAACCTTAGAATTTTCTCCTAAATATGATGTGATGGATGGTGGGTGATATCCATAAAATGCCATAAATTGGGTCATTTTTGTTGAAGTATGGAAGGAAGTGTTATACCACCATTTAGTGAGAGGCAACCATTTGACCCAATGTGTCTATTTATCAGATACAAAGCAACAAAGATATCCTTCCAAACATTTGTTTACCATCTTAGTTTTCCCATCAGATTGAGATGATAAGATGAACTATGAGCTAACCGAGTACCAAGACAAGAAAATAATTCTATCCAAAAATTTCCAGTGAATATGGGATCTCAGTCGCTTACAATAATCTTTGGGTTTTCGTGTAGCTTTTGAATTGTTGCCATAAATGCAGTAGAAGTTATATTGGCTTTAAATGGATGTAATAATGCACAAAAGTGTGCATACTTGGTAAGTCTATCAACTACCACCATGATGACACTCTTCCCTTTGGATTTGGGTAAACCTGTGATAAAATCCATTGAAACCTCCTCCCAAAGTTGACTTGGAATGGATAAAGGTTGTAGTAGACCCAAGGTCTTAATTGTTTAAACTTTATTTTGTTGGCATACCAAACATTCCCCCATAAATTTTTGAATATCAGATTTAAGGCCATCCCAAAAAAATTCCTTCTTAACCCTGTGGTGAGTCTTTAAAAATCCTGAGTGCCCTCCTAAGGGAGAGGCATGCAATTCCATAAGAATCTTTTGTTTGAGTTGGGAATTCTTACATAGGTATAAATGATCTTTGTACCATAATGATTCATTTTTCTAGCTAAATGTATCAGATTCATTGGGATCTTGTTGTAACTTTTGAATGAGTGCCCCCACTTCTTCATCATTCTTCCATTCATCCCTTGCCTCGTTTATCCAATCTGGTTGGATAATAGATATGGCACAAAGCAATGCTTCCACATCCTCATCTTTTCTTGAGAGTGCATCTACCACAACATTTTGCTTCCCTTTTTTGTAGATGATTTCAAAGTCATAACCAAACATATTTGTGACCCATTTTTGCTGCTCTTATAAAGATAATATTTGTTCTAAAAAGTATTTAAGACTATCATGATCCGTTTTTACCTTGAAGTGTCTTCCCATTAGGTATGGTCACCATTTCTTAAGTGCATGTAGTATTGCCAACATTTCCTTCTCATAAATAACTTTATGTAAATACTTTCCTTTGATTGGACGACTTCCGAAAGCAACGGGTCTTTCTTCTTGCATTAAAACAACACTGATTCCATTTCCCGAGGCATCACATTCCATAATAAAGGTCTTTGTGAAGTCCGGTGTAGCTAAGATTGGTGCTTGGCACATTGCCTCTTTAAGATGTTCAAAGGCCTTCGTTGCTTCTGGAATCCATGAAAATGCATCTTTCTTCAATAATGTTGTTAGAGGTGTTGCTATTCTTCCATAATTCTTAACAAACTTGCGATAATACCCTGTCAACCACAAAAATCCTCGTAGATGCTTTATGAATGTGGGGATTTTCCATTCCTTAATGGTTTTAATTTTGCTAGGGTATACCTTAACACCTTCATGAGATACAATATGACCCAGATATTCCACCTCTTGTACTCCAAAGAAACATTTGGAGACTTTTGCATATAATTGTTTCTCCTCCAATAGTTTCAGCACCATGTCAACATGTTGAACATGATCCTTCCAAGACTTGTTGTAGATTAGTATATCATCAAAAAATACTAACACAAATTTTCTAAGGAAGGGTTTGAAAATGGAATTCATCAAACCTTGAAATGTAAAAGGTGCATTAGTAAGGCCAAAAGGCATGACCAAAAATTCATATGACCCTCATGAGTTCTAAATGCTGTTTTTGGAATGTCTTTAGTCTTCATTATGATTTGATGATATCTTGAACGAAGATCCAAATTGGTGAAGTAAATTGATCCATGCAATTCATCCAATAATTCATCAATGAAAGGAATGGGAAATTTATCTTTAATAATGAGCTTCTTCAGCTCCCTATAATTTGGACACATGCGCCATGATCCATCCTTCTTGTGAACCAATACTACTGGAGTAGAGAAAGAACTTTGACTAGGTTGAATTATACCAGCCTCTAGCATTTCTACAACCATACGTTCAATTTCACTCTTTTGGACATAGGGATATTTGTAAGGCCTAATGTTTGGAGGAACATTTCCTGGAATCTAATTAATAGCATGATCATGAGCACAAATAGGTGGAAGGCTATTGAGAGTCTCAAATACCTTGGAATGATTGTCCAAGACTTTTTGGAGATCTAAAGAAATGGATGATTTCAATGTGGGAACCTCTAGTGAACATAATTGTGGAATTATGCCTCATTGTTCTTTCTTTAGAAGCTTTGTCATTCCATTAGAGATGATTATCTATCTCGGTTTCCCTGCGATACCCCTTAATTCAACTTCCTTTCCTTCTAAAGAGAATTTCATGAAAAGTTCTTGAAAATTAAAAGCTATTGTAACCAAGGATAGTAGCCATTGGACTCCCAGTACAACCTTAGCACCACCCATTGGAATCTATTCAATACATATTCTCTCATGGATAACTTGATATTATGGCACTTTCTTGAGCAATTTATGGTTCCTCCACTTGCAACCATCGGTTGATACTCTGGCGCTGGATATAGGAAGCAATTCAATTCCTTGGCTATCTTACAATGAATAAAATTATGGGTACTTCCCGAATCAATCAACACTATTACCTTTTTCTTCTTGATATGCTCTTCTATCTTGATAGTTTGAGGAGTGGTAATTCTAGCCAATGCATTACAAGATATGGTCAGATTCATTTCTTTTTTTTTTTTCTAGGGTTTGTTCCTTTTGTATATCCTCTTCTTTTGACGTTTCTTGTTCCTTTTCTTCGTCTTCTTCACAATCTATGTAAAATAATTTCTTCTCGGAAAACTAAGGACCTTTAGTGTATTTGCTATCACAACTGTAACAAAGCCCTTTTGCTCTTTTTTCTTCCAATTGTATGTGGTAGACTTCCTTCTTGCCATAATTTTTCTTTCCATTTTTCTTGCCAACCTGGCCTTCTCCAATGAATCTGGTTCCCAAAGGTGAACCTCATGTTGGATGTTATCTTTTAAATTCCCTATGAACACATCAATCCTATGCTCCTCTTGAATATCTTTTACCCTTATATTAAATTTTTGGAAGTCCTCAATGTGCTCCATCATTGAACCCTTTTGTTTGAGATTTATTAATTGGCTAAAAAAAGTGTTGCTTTTTGTATCCTCATAATGTGTTATCATTTCATCCGTAAAAATAGCCCAAGTGACAATTTGTTTATGAGAGCAAATCCATCGATACCATACAAACAGATTTGGTTTCAAATATAAAGTTGCAATGCGTATCTTTTGCGTGTTTTGCACATTATGGAGATCAAAAAATTGCTCCATCTGTATTATCCATGTTCGGGATCCTTGCCATCAAACTTCCTCATATCGATCTTTGGAACATGGTGGTTCCTCGATCCAATGTTAGAGTCTATGAAATCATGATTAACATTTATTTTTTTCTCATCATGAGTTTCCTTTACTACGCTTTCGCCATCAGTAAGCATTTCTTGTAGAAACTTTATCAAATCTGTCTTCAAATCTTCCATGCTTTTCTTTAAATCATCCATCTTAGCTTCCATGCCATCCATCTTAGCTTCCACGTTGTCCATCTTAGCTTCCATGTCATTCATCTTAGCTTCTATGCCTTTCTTTAAACCATCCACCTTAGCTTCCACGCCTTTATTTAAACCATCCATCTTAGCTTCCACGCCATACATCTTAGCTTCTACATCTTTCCTTAAACCATGCATCTTAGATTTTGTTACTTTTTGTGCGAGTGAAATTTGTTGCACTTGGTCTCGTAATTTTGATATATCATGTTGTATTTCTTCGTCTTCTTCATGAGTCATGCTAGATATTTCAGGTTGATTACTAGGTGTTTCCATTTTCTTTCTTTGGGGCATCAATTACCGATAATAATGCTTCACTATGCCCTTTGAATTCCTTCAAACTAATTTTTCAAACCAAGCTTATGATTTTTTTTTTTAAAACTACACACCTTTTTTCACTTTGTAGGAGCTCGATATTGAATCTGATGTATCTATGTAATTTTGGATCTCCAAGGTCTGAAATCTCTTCATGCGTAACCCTCTGAGTATTCTTTCTAACCCCGCAAGTTTGATCAAGATTGGATTCTCCAATGAAGAGTTATGCCAAATCACCCACAATGACCTGAGTATAGACTGGTTCAGTAGAGCGAACTTGTATGACATTCCACGAGTCACTGTTTCACCCTTAGGTTCTGAAAATGATACTAAAAAAACTACAGTCTGTCCTCTTTCTATAACTTCTTATGGAAATCCAATCTGATGCTCAGAGCGAAAGTTATGACAATTTTCCCGAGGGGACTTGTTTGGAATGAAATTCGGGGGTCTGTAAAAACCCTAACTTCCTCATATTATATCTCTAAAAACATAGCGAGACAGGATCTGAAATTCAGAGCCAAGGTTCAAACCGAATTCTTCTCAAATGGGTACTTTTTTTTAGCTTCCGAAACTTTGTAGTGAAAGAGTTATAGCACAAATTCCACGATGAGTTGTTTTAGATGAAATTATGGAGCTTGCAAAAACCCTAACTTCCTTTGATTATATCTCAAAACATATAGCGAGACAAGATCTGAAATTCAGACCCGAGGTTCAACAATATTTCGTCTCAAATGCATTTTTTTTAGCTTCTGAAACATCACAAAAAAACAGTTATAGTGAAAATTCCACGATGACCTGTTTGGAGCAGAAAAACCCTAGAATCCAAAGCTCTGATACCAAATGTTATGAAACCAGCTCACAAAAAGATAGAAAGGATAGATCAATGCCTTAGAATTCAGCCTCTTCAAGGGGGCAACCTCCTTT
>APFE030934204.1:0-45562 GCA_000404065.3 Pinus taeda | reverse complement strand
TTTTTTGGACGCGATGGTTTTCGGTCCATGGTATTGGATGCTTCGGCATGTATAAATATGTATTGTAACATTGAAAGGAATATAATGAAAAATCAAGATGCTAGTCCCGGTTTTGGGATCCAGGAGAAAATCTCTGTGCATATGTGTTCTTATGTGTTATGTTCTCGCATTGTTTATTTTTCTGTGATTTAGAATTCGTATGCAGGTAATTTCTGTACGGGGTTAAAACCTACAGATGTATCTCTATAATTTTAGATATTATAGTTCTGAAATTGCGACTTGTAGTAGGCCTCTGTGTCCTCTTTCCAACCACCAGTCTGATCAAATTTATATTCTCCAAGAAAGAGTTATGCACAATCTCCCAAGATCACTTGATTATATACCTTTTCAGAAGAGCAAACTTGTATGAAGTGTCATGTGTCACTGTTTTGACATGAGGATCTAAAAATTATACACAAGAAACTACAGTTCATCCTCTTTTTGTAACTTCTTACGAAATTTCAATCTGATGCCCAAAACAAAAATTATGACTATTTTCCCCTAGGTCACCTGTTTGGAATGTAATTCGGGAGTTTGCAAAAAGGCCAATTTCATCAGATTATATCTCCGCAAATATAACGCGAAAAGATATGAAATTTGGACCCGAGGTTTAGAACAATTTCAACCCAAATGGGTTTTTTTTTTTAGCATCTGAAACATCGTAGAAAAAAGGTTATAGCAAAAATTCCACGATGACCTGTTTGGAGCAGTGAAACCCTAAAATCCACAGTTCTGATACCAAATGTTATGAAACCAGCTCACAAAAAGATAGAAAAGATATATCAACGCCTTATAATTCAGCATCTTCAAGGGGGCAACCTCCTTTACATTACACAAATGAACAATTCTTTGATGATCCAAATGAGAAAACTTCCTTTATATATATAGGAGTCTATCGGGTCACAATATAACCCAAGCTGACCTAACCATAATAATATAAGGCCACATAAATAACAATAGCGGGCTTCTAGGGTGCACAATAATAACAATATGGGGACAATCGAGTCACAACAATGACAATAAGGGATACAATGACAAAAGTAATGGGGTAATCACTAGTATTATAGGGATCTAACAGTTCATGTTATACATGTTATGTTGTGTACATGTTATACGTGTTGTGGTGTATATGTGGTATTGTGTCATCTATATTGTGTAGTCATTGTATCGTGACATGTGTATCTGTTGTGTTGTACATTGGGTGTAGGTGTATGTGTTGTGATGTACATCGGGCATAGGTGTATGTGCTATGTTTCACACTGGGTGTAGGTGTATGTGTTTTATTGTACACCGGGTGTAGGTGTATGTGTTGTGTTGTACACTATGTGTATGTGTACATGTTGTGAAGGGATTGGTTCTTAGCATCCTTGGAGGCTGAGGGTTGATATGGTAGTTCTCTAGAGCCTTGGACAACTTGGGATGATACCAATCTTGAGTTGTTGATATTGAGGGTAACGGTGGTTTAGTCTCCAGATTCCCTTGTTGTTAATATTAAAGGTAGAGGTGGTTTAGTCTCTAGATTCCCTTGTTGTTGATATTGAGGGTAGAGGTGGTTTAGTCTCTAGATTCCCTTATTAATAATATTAAGGGTAGAGGTGGTGTAGTCTCAGATGACCTTGTTGATGATATCGAGGGTAGAGGTGGTATATTCTCTAGATTCCCTTATTGCTGATATTGAGGGAGGAGGCAGTATAGTCTCCAGATTACCTTGTTGCTGATATTGAAGAGAAGACAAGGCACTGTGTGCTTTCCGAGTTTGGAAAACATTCCAATGCAGGCAAAGAAAAAACACAGAAGAAATGGACCATTTGAAAGATATCTATCAATATTTTATTTCAGTTTTTAATTATGCACATATTCTATGATTTTTATTTATGATGGTTGAGTTTTGAGCTAATCATACGTGATATATTCATACATGATGATTTGATCAAAGAGCTAATTTCACTTGCTGCGACAAGAAGTAATTAGCAGAATTGCAAGTGCACCTTATTGATGAGCTATTAATGAGGTATGATTTGAATTTATTTGAATTAATTTTGATTCTAATGGAAATTATGTGCTTGGTACAAGAAAGTATGGAAATTCCTAGTTTGGGTTCTAGGAATTGGTTGCAAGAGAATTAGCTCTAGTAGCAAAATGAATTGGAACTTGTAATAGAAGTTTGGTAAATGAATTCAAGAGCATGGCCATTGTTGGACAGTAGTACCCAATAACGTCTAGTATCTTGGTTTTGAGGCAGGGATATGCCTTGGTTTTTGGACCTTTCAATGTGAGGAAACCTTGCCAAGGGATAAATTTCCCAAAGGATTGTGTAGTAGATGAGGGGATGTCAGGGAACTTGGAAGGTGATTGAATGCATGGAAGGGGGTGACCAGATTGCCCAAGGGACTAGTAAGTAGAGAAGGGATGTTGTACAACCAGCTCACAAAAAAGATAGATCAACGACTTAAAAATTATCCTCTTCAAGGGGGAAACCTCCTTTACATTATATAAATGTACAATTCTTGGATGATACAAATGACAAGACCTACTTTGTATATATAGGAGTCTAAGGGGTCACAATATAATTAGAACCTACATAAAAATAATAATGTAAGGGTAGAAAAATAACAATAGTGGGGTTTTATGGGGCACAACAATAACAATAAGGGGGATACACTAGTATTATAGGAACCTAACATGCCCCTTTCCTTAAAAAAGTATTGTCCTCAATGCTTGAGTAGTTATGGATGCTTCTGTATAAAATTATCATCCTCCCATGATGAATCTTCAACAGGTAAGTTTTTCTATTTAATGAGATACTATGAAATTGATCGATTCCATAGCTATCAGGTTCTTGCTTCCATGACTGGTTCAGGCTCAAATATGATTTTTCCTTCTTCGTCAAGTTCTGGCAACATTTTTTGAATTGGAATCTTGTCACTGATAACCTTGTTTAAGCATGCAATATGGAAAACTGGGTGTACTCGGGAAGATGTAGGCATCTTGAATTTGTATGTCATAGTACCAATCTTTTTCAAAACCTTGTAAGGACCATAGTACTTGGGTGATAATTTATTATACTTCTTAGATTTCTTGAGAGACATTTGTTTGTATGGTTGTAGCCATAAAATATGGTCATTGTTTCATTCGATTATGCACTAGAGTGAGGTTATCCTTTAAGAGTTGGAGAACTTGTTGTTGATTCTCGATGTGATCTTCCACTTCTTTAACCTTATAATTTTATCTTAAATATGATGTGATGGATGGTGGATGATATCCATAAAGTGACATAAATGGGGTCATTTTTTGTTGCAATATGGAAGGAAATGTTATACCACCATTCAGATAGAGGTAACCATTTGACCAACTGTGTTTATTTATCATATACAAAGCAACGAATATATCCTTCCAAGAATTTGTTCACTATCTCAATTTTCCCATCATATTGAGGATGATAAGATGAGATATGAGCTGTTTGAGTACCAAGACAAGAAAATAATTTTGTCAAAACATTTCCAGTGAAAATGGGATCTCCGTCACTTACTATAATATTTGAATTTCCATGAATCTTTTGAATTGACTCCATAAATGCAGTAGTAACTGTATTGCCTTTAAAATGATGAGATTATGCAAAAAAGTGTGCATAGCTGGTAAGTCTATCAACTACCACCATGATGACACTCTTTCCTTTAGACTTGGGTAATCTTGTGATAAAATCCACTGATACCTCCTCCCACCGTTGACTTGGAATGGCTAAAGGTTGTAACAGAATCGGGGTCTTAATTGTCTCGACTTTATTTTGTTAGCAAACAAAACATTCTGCCACAAACTTCTAAATACCAGATTTAATTCCATCACAAAAATATTCCTTCTTAACCCTATGGTAATTTTTTAAAAATATTGAGTTCCCTCCTAAGGGAGAGGTGTGCAAATTCCAAAAGAATATTTTGTTTGAGTTGGGAATTCTTACAAAGATATAAGTGATCTTTGTACCATAATGAATCATTTTTCCAGTTAAATGTATCAGATGTACTGGGATCTTGCCGCAACTTTTGAATGAGTGACCACACCTCTTCATCATTCTTCCATTCATCCCTTGCTTTGGTTATCCACTCAGGTTTGATAATAGAAATGGCACAAAGAAATGCTTCCACATCCTCAACCTTTCTTGGGAGTGCATCTACAACAACATTTTGCTTCCCTTTTTTGTAGATGATTTTAAAGTCATAACCCAACTTCTTTGTCACCCATTTTTGCTTCCCTTTTGAAGATAATATTTGTTCCAAAAAGTATTTTTACCTTGAAATCTCTTCCCATTATTTAAGGTCTCCAATGCTTTAGTGCATATAGTATTCCCAACATTTCCTTCTCATAAATAGGTTTGTGTAAATACTTTCCTTTTATTGGACGAATTTCAAAAGCAAGGGGTCTTCCTTATTTCATTAAAACAACACCAATTCCATTTCCTAAAGCATCAAATTCCACAATAAAAGTTTTTTCGAAGCCTGGCATAGCTAAGACTAGTGCTTGGCACATTCCCTCTTTAATATGTTTAAAGGACTTTGTTGCTTTTGGAGTCCCAAAAAATGAATCTTTCTTTAGTAATGATGTTAGAGGTGATGCCATTCGCCCATAATTCTTAACAAACTTGGGATATTACCCAGTCAACCTGAGAAATCCTCGAAGATGCTTTTTGGTTGTGTAGATTTTCCTTTACTTAATGGCTTTAATTTTGTTAGGGTCTACCTTAACTCCCTGATGAGATACAGTATAACCCAAATACTCCACCTCCTATACTCCAAAGAAACATTTATATGTTTTTTCATATAATTGTTTCTCCTCCAATAGTTTGAGCACCTTATCAACATGTTGAACATGATCCTTCCTAGACTTGTTGTACATTAGTATATCATCAAAAGATACTAACACAAATTTTCTAAGGAAGTGTTTGAAAATGGAATTCATCAAACCTTGAAATGTGTAAGTTTCATTAGTAAGGCCAAAAGGCATGATGAAAATTGATAATGACCCTCATGAGTTTTGAGTGTTGTTTTCAAAATTTCTTAATTCTAATTTGATGATATCTTGAACATAGATCCAACTTGGTGAAGTAAAGTTCTCCATGTAATTCATCCAACAATTCATCAGTGAAAGGAATGGGAAATTAATCTTTAATAGTGAGCTTATTGAGCTCCCTATAATCTAGACACATAAGCCATGATCCATCCTTCTTGTGCACTAATACTACTGGAGTGGAGAAAGAACTTTGACTAGGTTGAATTATACTAGCCTCTAACATTTCTGCAACTATATGTTCAATTTCACTCTTTTGGGCATAAGGATATCTGTAAGGCCTGATGTTTGGAGGAAAACTTCCTGGAATCGAGTGAATCGCATGATCATGATCACGAATAGGTGGGAGGCCTTTGGGAGCCTCAATCACCTTGGAATGATTGTCCATACTTTTTGGAGATCTGGAGAAATAGATGATTTCGATGGTTGAACCCCTAGTGAGCATAATTATGCAATTACGCCCCATTTTTATTTCTTCAGAAGGGTTTTCATGCCATTAGAGATGATTGTATTTCCTAGTTCCCCTATGATACCACTTAATTCAAATTCCTTTCCTTCTCAAAAATATTTCAAGAAAAGTTCTTGAAAATTGAAAGCTATCATCCTCAAAGATTGTAACCATTGAACTCCTAGTACAATATCAGCACCACCCATTGGAATGGAAATCATTAGACTATTCAATACATATTCCCCCATGGTTAGCTTGATATTATGGCAATTTCTAGAGAAATTTATAGTTCCTCCATTTTCAACCCTCACTTGACACTCTTGCGTTGGATATAGGAAGAAATTCAATTCCTTGGCTATCTTACAATGAATACAATTATGGGTACTATCCGAATCAGTCAACAATATTACCTTTTTCTTCTTGATATATCCTTCTATTTTGAGAGTTTGTGGAGTGGTAATTCCTACCAATGCATTATAAGATATGGTAAGATTCATTTCTTCTTTCTTTGGGGTTGGTTCCTGGTGTGTATCCTCCTCTTTTGATGTTTCTTGTTCCTTTTCTTCCTCCTCTTCACAATCTATGTAGAATAATTTCTTCTCAAGACACTTATGACCTTTATTGTATTTTCTATCACAACTATAACAAAGTGCTTTTGCTCCTTTTTCCTCCTATTTTTATGGTGTAAACCTTGTAGGTTGTGGAAGAATAGGAACAACAACACTGTCATCTTTATAGTTGTGAGTGGTAGAATTCCTTGTTGCCATAATTTTGGTTTCAACTTTTCTTGCCACCCTGAATGCTTTCTCCAATGAATTAGGTGATGAGCCTCAATATTGTAGCAAGAATGCTGCAACTCCTAGGGCTACCAAATTTACTTTATCAATCGTGGCTTCATACAAAATTGGAGGTAACAGTGATATATACATAGCATATGCATCATTCTACTCATGTTGCTTCTCAATTGGGGCACTTGACCATTAGGGTTCCAAACCAATCCTCTATTGAACTAAAGGGAGTCTGACTACTGATAGTGAATGTCAAGCTAGTTCTAGTGCAAGGAAAGTAAATGCTTCCCTATTTAGGAAATGAAAGATGCCAAATGGTAAATGCTATGAAATGTCATAAATCATCTAGCTATGAAATGACACAAATTACTTGTATAAAGGAAACTATGCTAATATTGCAACTATGTTAATCTTGCAATTGATCATCTAGCTATTAGGACTTCTTGAAAATATAAAGTTAGTCTATCATCTCAAAATTCAAACATGCATGCATTAACTATCTCATTCACATTTGGAGAAAAAGTCTTAATTGCTAACTTCAGAAATATAAAAGTTAATGTTATCTAATCTTCCAGGAGGGAAAGGAATGGGAAGACTAGTCTAGGTGGCACTTTTGGTCATGGAGTCCAAGCTAAGGGGCTAACTTTCTCCTATACTAGGCTATCCTATCATTTCAGGTCAAAATAGAGTCGAAATAGGTTGCTATAGGAAACTGCTACATGATGTCCTAATCTACTACAGAATGTCCTAAACTGCTACAAGAAATTGTTACATCATGTCCTGATCTACTATAGTATGTCGTAAACTACTACAAGAAGTTAAATGAGAGGTTTTGGAGGGTAATAATAGTGATATGAGGTGTTGGAGGGGTGCATGAGAGTGGTAGAAGGTGTATGGAATGTGAACATCGCCCAAGGTCAAGCCCAACACCCCAAGGAGGTCAGATTTTCCTAAGTTAGCTTGCTCATGGTGGCTGGAAAATAGAGGTTTAGACTATTGGTTGGTATGCCTCGACAGAAGGTGGAGAAGACCTAGGTGAAGTGGGTTAGAGGAGTCCCTTCCTGTAGATCAACAATCCTTGCAATAAAACATGTTTCTCTTTTCATTTATAAATCACTACATGTCCACATGGAAAAAATGAGTTGAATTTGAGAAAGATGATCTATCTACTGTTAAGGACTAGATCTATGACATGGACTTCCTCTTAAGCTACAACAACCTTAAGAAAACAAGATAACAATTGCATATGCTTCAAAGAAATCATAAACAGTTATCTAGCTAAGAATCAAACTTAATTTATGCAATAATCAAAAGACAAACTCTATTTTTGGGGTTGTGAGAGTGGGGTCCTCTAATCATGATCTCATGAGGGAGATGAGATATGGGCCACCGTCACAATATTTTCTGGTATAATTTCCTTCACTAAACTGCAACATTAATCTACCTCTTTGAACTAATGGAAACAAAGGTAAGAAAAAATTTAAGTAATTTCTAAGCTAACAGAAAGACATAAATAAACTTCAACATCTAACTGTCATTCTAAGCTAAGAATACAACTACAAAAGAGGAACTTTTGCTGCTAGGGTTGGGCCCTAACTAATCAGGGATCAGTATTTTAGCTAAAAAATGAAAGTTCTCAGAATTGCTTCAGACCTAAATGACTGGATAGATTTCGTTTGTAGGATTCCAATGCCATGAATGGTTCAAAAAACTGACATCATATGAAAAAGTTAGAGCTTCTGAATGTTTGGTAAAAAACAAGCCCCGTGGGGCCAGCCCCCACCCCATGTGACCAAGCGCCTGAACAAGGAGCTAGGGGCCAACTGTTAAGCATGACCACTAATCAGTTTAGCATTTAATTAATCTGTAATTAAGTTGGGAGAATTTATGGCGGAGCCACTAAATCTGGGACTGCCACCAAACTTGGTGGACTTAATTGGAGTCTCTCTAGATTTAGCGAGGTTTTCTAAGAAAAACTGTTTGAGCCATAACTTACTCAATTCTCAGCCAAATTTCGAAAATGAATAGTCATTTTTGGCTAATTGGCATGCCGGGAACTCATTGGAGTAGGTTTCAGAGGTAGAAGAGGTCATTTATAGGTGTTTTTGGTCACTTGAATATTTTTGAAGCCTAGGGCCACTAGGTGTTGGAGGCCATTCCTAGAGCATCTAGTAACCAAATTGAGTAAAAAAATAGTAATTTATGATACATTTGAATGTTTTAAGCTCATTGGAATAGGTTCCAAGAGAATTGGATGCATGTAACAACAATCTGAGCACTATTGAAGCTAATACAAAGGCCCACACTATGAAGTTGGACCAAGGAGATGTAGCCCAACAGGGGTGAACTCCTTCAAACAAAAATTGTGTATTGAGCTCTATTATTTGTGCTTGCTATGTTTTTATATGCTGTTGTTCAGCCATTTAAATTCATGATTTTAAGTTCATGCAAAACACTAAATTTCACCAAGTTAGATGAATTAACAATCACATGCTCATGGATAAACTCTTTATGGATAAGCTAACCAATGAAAAGAAAATTTTATATCTGGAACAACATTAAATAGCAATCGATTTTAGATCAAGTTGGTATCAGAGCATAAGGTCGCTTGCTTGATTTTCTTGAAGGGTTTAATAGTTGCAATTGTTGTTATGATTACAAGGTTGAAGTTTTAGAAAGGAGAAGGGAAGCTACTGATAGCTAGTCCTGAGATTAGGAAAAGAAGGAAGAAGGTTGAGAAAGCACCATCCTCACCAAAAGGACCACTCAAGGCAGCAACTGAATCACCTCAAGTTCTATCTCCATCAATTGAGATAGAAGAGGCACATATTACACAAGAGGCTGAATTGATTGAAGAGGTACAATCAGTACTATTTTGTGAGCCTGAATCCATAGTCATTATGTATGGAGAAAGACAACATGAATGACTACCAAAACTTAGTCCTTGTCCAGTAGCCTAAACAATGGCGAGGCTAATTTTCTTAATTTTTTTGATAAATCTCCTATAATATCCAGCTAAGCCCAAGAAACTTTTGACATCCCTCTACTTTTGAGGAGTAGGGACCCTTTTTATGATGGAAATTTTATTTGGGTCGACTTGTAGTCTTTCCTAGGATATTGAATGACCCAAAATAGTCCCTATATTCATCAAGAATTCTGAATTCTTAGGACTAAGTGATAGGCTCATTTCACTGCAATCATTTAATACTTTCCCCAAGTTAGAGAGAGCCTCCACAATGTCACACCCATAGGGAGTGAAATCATCCATATAGATTTCTATCGAGTCATGGACTAGCTCAGCAAAGATGCTTAGAACTACGCTGTGAAAAGTGGCAGGGGCATTACATAATCCAAAAGGAAGGACCCTATAAGAAAATTTAACCCGAGGACAAGTGAAGGTGGTTTTATATTTTTCCTCTAGGCTAATCTGGATCTGATTATAACCACTAAATCCATCCAAGAAAGAGAAGAACTTATTCCCTGCAAGACCATCCAAGACTTGATCAATGAGAGGTAGAGGAAAATGGTTTTTCTTCATGGCTTTGTTTAGCTCTCTGTAATCCACACAGATCCTCCACTTTCAATTCTTCTTTGGGGCCAAAACTAGAGGAGACACCCACTCACTATCTGAGATGGGGTAAATGAGCCCTACATCCGACAACTTCTGCAGTTCTTCTTTGACTATGGCTGTGAGGGTTGGGTTCATTCTCCTTTGAGTTTGGCACACTGGTTTACAACCTTCCTTGATGTATATGTGGTGAGTATACACTGAAGGGTTCACTCCCTTCATTTCCTTATAGCTCCAGGAAAGGACATCCAGGTGCTCTCTCAGCATGTTACATAACTTCTTTTCATGACATGCTAAGAGAGAGGGGTTGATTTTCAATGTTTTAGATAGACCAAATTCTACCATTTTGATGTGAGTAGGACTTGAGTCAACTAGGCACAAATCATTCAAAGGGTTATCTTCATATTTCTTCACCAGATCATTAAGAGGCATGGTGCTGGGGGGCTGGTTCTGGAGGATTTGGTCAATGTGGTCATCTTCATCATGTTCCCCCCTCCTATAATAACATCTAGGGTACAAATTGGGTAGGATGTGGTATGGTATAATTCATCTTCCTCCTCCTCTTCCAACTATAAGGGTAATTCATGCTCTAGGGATGGTTGAGCAAGAGGGTACAAGACAAAACTATTTGGAAAAATGGCCATTCTTAATGGTCATGCTCCCGGCTCTGCAACTTATGTAAGCATCAATAGTGGCTAGCCACAACCTTCCAAGGATGAGGGGATAACCGTTGAATTTGGTCTTGGGCTAGAGAATTAAGAAGTCAGCAAGGTACTCCTAGGAATCAAGAGAGATAATCTTTCTTAAGGATCCTTGGATATTTAGTTTGAGCATGGTCTCCTTGGTCATCACATTGATGGTAGCCCCAAGATCAATCAAGGTGTGGGAGACAATGATGCCATAAATGTGTAAATCTACCACAAGACTTCTAGGGTCTAGATACTTTGGGAAAATCACTCTCCCCAACATTAAGTCAAACAATTGTCAAATGACATTAATGGTAGGGGTGTCTTTCTTTCTCATCCCAGGATGTTTGAAATATTTGTCCTTGATTAGCTTGTTGTAGATAGGGAAATCATTGATGGCTTGGAGGAGTGGGATTTTAACATAAGTTTTTCAATTCACCAGGAGTTTAGTCTCTTCTCGAGTGTGCTAACTAGGATGGATCAATATTTTAAGAAAAGGAGGTGGATTGGCTTTAGGAACACTCTCTTCCTTTTCCTCTTAAATCTCCTAGGTGGAGACAGAGGTTGGTTATTTGGAAGCACTCTTCTAGACATGAGGCCGACTTCTTGAATTTCCATAGCATAGGGAGGGTACGATGTCTCTTCACTATAGACCTATTATGCCTATTTGTTGTTTGGGTTTAGATTTGGTTGAGAAGGCATTTGAGGTTGCTTCGATGGAGCAGGATGAAGGAGTTGTGGTTAGGATGGAGGTGGAGGTAGCAAGGCTAGAGGTTGGTTGAATGTAGGCCTCCAACCTTTTGATGGGGTGTTCCATTGAGGATGTGGGGGAGCATATGGCTGAAATGACTGATTGGCAGGTTTGGAAGGGTATTGAGGTGCATAAGACCAAGGAGAAGGTGTGGACAATGAAGGATGAGTAGGAGAACACCAAAGGGGAAGGGATGCATTCTGATTGGGATTGTAATAGGAATAAGATGCCCCATTACATGTCTTTCTAGTCTATTCGAGGTCCTTGAGGCCTCCTTTGATTGATATAATAGAGTTTTTCAGCCCCACCTTCAGCCCCTTGGTATACAACCTACAATCTAGGTAGAGAAGGGCACTTATCTGTAGAATGAATTTCCTCACAGACTGAGCAGACCTCTATAAAATTCAATGGACATTCATTTTTGGGGTGACTTCTAGTGCATCTAGGGGTAAAAATAGCCAAGGGTATTTGCTTCCTCCTGCTTCCTCTTGATCTGCATGGTGTCGATTTTCACAGAAAGGGTGTGCAACATCTCACTTTTTAAATGTTCCAACATGTTTCCAATTTCACTCTTGATAGAATTGTTGGTGGAAGAGTAACTGAACAAAGTTTGACTAGCCCTACCCTTGCTTCTGGTAGCCCTAGAATGGTTTCTGAAAATTTTCTTGATATCATCATAAGATAGCTGATAAATGTCCCCTCTAGATAGCATGTTTAGGGTTTCCATAATGTCCTCCCTGATTCCTCTAAGAAGGACTAGCTTGAGTGATTGAGGATCAAGTGTGAATCTGACCCTTTTATAACTGAGTTGGAACCTTTCATCATAATCTTCCAAGGATTCATCATTTCCTAAGATCATTCAAACATTTCCTCTTTAGTGTCTTTGGACCTACAATAGTCCCTGTACTTATTGTTGAAGTCTTGCTGCATTTGAGCCCAGTTAGTGATGTTGTCCCCAGGTAAACCCATTTTTTGGTCAATTTAATGTTCTTAAATTACAAGCATAAATTATCGACTGGAGTTGGTAAACTTATGAAGTGAAAGTGCACTATATATGCTAGAAGCCTTCCCTTTAGTTTGTAAGATGATTGTTATATTTGTTTGGGGATTGTCATTGTTATCTAAGTTCCTATTAGATTAGAGTTAGGCTTCTACAAATTAATAAGTGGAGGTTAAGCTATTGTTAAACTGATCTACGAGGTCATACCTATATTAAGTATCATTCTAGATTATCTTATGTTAATCATTCTAACATCATGAATATATCCTAAACACCTTGCTGCTATAAAACATAGTATTGAAATTCAAATGATTCTAAGAACAAGAAAACGATCCTTCAAAAGCTGTTTGCAATGTATATACAAACTTTGATTCTAAAAAGCATGAAAGTAATATTCTAACACTGACTACAAAATATATACAAGTTATGATTCTAAAAGCATAAAAAATATTGACTGTAATTAAGTGAAAAATGTTGAAGAACCAAACCATTAAATGAATGTGAAGAAATTTAAGTGCAAAATAAATAACAAAATGATAAAGGAAATAACGAGATTTAACTGAGTTATAACAAAATGATGAAACAACAAACCAAGGAAACCAAACTAAAATGAAATGACAATACGATAACAGAAGTAATAAAATGAAATAAACTGAACCTCAACTATCTGCAGGGGCCCTAGGAATACAGTAGGTATAAATCATGCTCAAATACACATCGAATAACAGAAAGGCAACTTTAATTCCATACGAGAACAAAGGTATGTTTCAAAATTCTTCAAAAATTTATCTATTACTTTATTTTGTTATCCTTTATAGAGGATACATGTTTATATATAAAATGTGTGCTAACAGTTTGAGACTTCTATGCCTACAGGTCTTTTAATCAATCTTTATTCAAACTCGAAACTTAATAGTAAAAGTGTTATCTTGTCAATTTGCTATATGGAAAGAAAATCGAAGAAACGTGATGCATTCAGACTTCTGCTGCTACGTGTTTGACCCGTGCCTTTGACCATGCCAATGTGTGATTCCTTTAGTGAATTATCTTGAGGGAATAGGATAAGATCCATGAGGGGATCGTTCCTCAACTGCTCATGTTCTTCTTTGCCTCGTTGGCGCACTAGAACCCCACAAATCATTGAGATAAGTGTAGATTTGTAAAATAGCTGCAGAATCATGTTAATTCTGTAGCTAATGCAATATTTAACATAATAATAAGGCACATTAACGATTATGAAAAATAATACATATGAGATCTTTTACCTTATCACAATCTATGATTTACTTCTTTATTGAGTTAATAGTGATGATGAAAAAGAGGAAAATGGAGGAAAAAGAGTGTCAAAACAAAAGAGTTATGGAACTCTACATTCCCCCACACTGAAGATTTTGTATGTCCTCATACAAAACACAAAATTGATATCTTAGTTTGAACTACTGCATTTTCTTGGACACTTCTGCCAGTACATCTAACTTCATTTTTTTTCACTTTCTTTCTAGTCATTTCCATCCATGGTTTTCTCATGAGGATCTTGTATTTCAAATTTATAACCTGTCTCTGTAAAGCCCTATTTTTCTTCTTTAGTTTCTCATTCTTCTTAAACCACATACTTAGATGTAAAAGGAGGTTGTCACTCTTAGCTATTTGGATTTCATTCTGTGCTTTCAAGGCTTGATTTTAATTTTTAATGTACCTATTTAATGTCTCCAGTTCAAAGATTTCCTATTTTAATACATTGATTATTGGAGGTTCTTGTGGTTCATTAAACTAGACTTCTTCTTCCACTTGAATTAGAATTGATGTTCTAGTTGCATCCCTTTTCTATAGGGATTCAATATAATCATAAATCTCTTGCTACACATGATCAATTTCTGGCGTTCTTCCTCTTGGATTGTAAGGAGGCGAGGTGAAAGTTGGTAATGAAACCCTTGGTGATGTTCTTGGAGAAATTCTTGAATCTTCTTTTGCCTCTGAGTCCTTTTCTGTTTCTTCATTGATATGTTCTATGCTCTTTGAGGGTAATTCTTTCGTTGAGTTGAGTGTGGTACTCCTTCTTAGACCTATGATAGGGGTCTTGTGAGTTTTCTTCCTTTCTTTTTTAGGCTTCTCTATTTGAGGTGAAATCTCTGTCTCTTTACTAGCTTTCTTTCTTCTAACATTTCTTTTGTTTGTTTTCTTTAAAAATTCTACAAGAGGGATGTCATCCTCTGACAGTTCCTGCGACTGATGTGGTTCTTGTTCCAGTAACCTATCAATTTTTCTTTTCCTTCCCCTCTTAGGTTTGCTTCTATTTGACTTCCCATGAGTATCTTCCTGAAAGTGATTCCTTACTAAATATCTTTCCCAATTATTACCTATGTTTTGGAGATGAAATTCAACAAGTATTTTGACTAGACCATGGTTATACATTGTATTATCTATGAACTGAATTCTCCTTTGAACATTCCTTGACATCTTTCTTATACTATTCAACAATAAATATGGAAGATTTATCTCATTTTCTTCAATGAAATTAATTAGCAGTCAAATATGATAGAAAAACATACATTCAAACCTTCCTTCACAAGTAATTTTTTTGGATTCTTAGAAGCAAATTCCTCCACTTAATTTTTAATGTTGTGCTTGGGATGCCCTTCTTGAAAATGGTGGTGCCCATGCTTGGTTTCTTAAGGAAAACCTTCTAGTCTTCTCTCTCAATACCTCTATTTTTAAACCATTTTTCTTCAATCCACAACAATCTAGTAGCTTCAGCTATAAACAACCATGTTAGTGTGAATTTGATATCTCCTATCTCCACTTTGACTCCATCAAAAGCCCCGACGAAGGATTTGGTCACTTATTTATGGAAGCCATCAAATTTCTCTACAAATTATAGCCACTATGCCTTCTGCAAAAATTATTTTGTCTATGGATATCCCTCCAAAAATTTCTTCCCTGTTGGCTTTGTCCTGACTATCACTCCCATGGTCTAGAAGCTTTGTTTCAAAAATTGTTTTGTTTGACAGGGTATGATGGATTGATAGGGTTTTTGGAGCCGAAAGGCCGAGAGTGCGAGTGATGGAATAATGAGAGCATAGGTAGTGAGGGTTTAAGCAAGTGTGGTAGAATCTATCTGTTAATAACATTCATGTTTATGATTTGGGCGATTGGTTCAATGGATCGGAATATGAGTTATGATGACTGGGAGTGAATGGCGGATTATACATGATTTGACGTGACATGATCAACTCTTTGCAATAATGATTTTGATTTTTTTGGTAGTACCATGTCTTATAATTCATATATGTAATGTTTTGATCCCTATTATTAAATTAAATAGGTGCATACCTTTGAATTGTTTGCTTGGTAACCTTTGGTTGCTCGTTTTATGTTGTCTTCAGGTACTTTGCAGTGGAGGGAGCCAAGCATTCCTTCAATTGTATCATCAAAAGATTCTATCAAATTGGCTGCAGAAAGTTATCAGAGCTGCAAAAAATCAATAATTTTGTAGCTATTTATTTTTTTGAAAAGGAATGGATAAAAGAAGATGGAATTCTAGAAAATGGGATACAAAGAAAAATTATGATTCCAAGAATTCTTAGTTTTCACTTTAAATTTTCTGCATAAACATGCCAACAATTGTTGGTTTTCATGTTTATACAGAATTATTTTATTTTATTTTATTTTATTTATTATTATTATTATTATGAAAAAGCAAATTTTAAGGTGGATAAGAAGAAGAATTCTTCTTGACCAACTTCAAATCAGAGTTGTCCTCAAAAATATTTACAAATTCATCCTTTGTCATTGGTTTATGACAGATCCCGAGTCAATGTCCATTCACTAAGAGAGGAACATTTTCTTCATCAATAGTCCTAATTATGACTGCTCCATTATCAAAAACATTTTCAATCTCATAAGGCCCAAGCCAGTGACTTTCCATGGAAATTTTTGAAGTTTGAATCAAAGAGTAATGCCCAATCTCCTAGTTGAAATTTTCTTTCTTTAATGTATTTATCATGCCATCTGGATCTCTGTTGCTGGACTAAACTAGTCTTCTGGATAGCATCTTTCCTTATTTCATCAAGGTGATTGAGTTGTCCCATTCTTTTATTTTCTTCTTCTAATAAGTCAAGTCCCAACTTGACTATTGTCTTATAGGTCTAAATCTAGAACTCAATTGGAAATAAGACTTGCTTCCCATAACAAGTTCATAGGGAGTATGTCCTATAGTGTTTCTCCATGTGGTACGATAGACCCATAAAGCTTATGGAAGCTTTTCTACCCAGTCCCTTCTGTTCAAGTGAACTGTATTGGTGAGGATTGCTTCAATCACTTTGTTGGTAGACTCTACTTGTCCATTTTCTTGTGGATGGTATGGAGTAGATTTCCAATGCTTGATTTTATATTCTTCCACTATCTTTTTCACTACTCTTGATGTAAATTTATTTCCTTGATCTATTAGAATTTCTCTTGCGACACCAAAACGAGTAAAAATATCCTCAAAAATAAATGAAACTAGAACATTTTCAATAGAAAAAGAAAGTGCTTTAGCTTCTATCCATTTAGTAACATAATTAGTGCATAAAAGAATATATATATGTGTGTGTGTGTGTGTGTGTGTGTGTGTGTGTGTGTATGAAGATGGATTAATTGGTCCAACAAAATCCAAAGCCCATTTTTCAAAAGGTTCAATGAGTACCTGAGGTTGTAGTGGAATTTCATCTGAACGAACAGGTTTCCCCATTCTTTGACAACTATAACACCTCTTAACATATTCCTTGGCATCCTTAAAAAGGGAAGGTCAGTAATATCCTAAGAGAAGGACTTTGTAAGTAGTTATTTTATCAGCAAAATAACCTTCAAATGGTTCATCATGGCATGCTTTAAGTATCTCAAGTATTTCATCTTCTCTTACACGCCTTTGGATGATAAGATCTTGTCATGTCTTGTATAATTCTTCATTTATCCATGACTAAGATGCACTTGTTTGGATAATCTTCTCTTTTCTCTAGGAAACAAAGAGGAGGGTAACTTCCTTGTAACTAAATAATTGCCAATATTTGCAAATGAAGGTGATTTAGTAGATACTGTAAAAAGATACCCATCAGGAAATTTATCTTCTACAGGTGTATCATTGTTGCCATTTTGAATTCTAAATAAAAAGTCAGCATTTATATTTTGTTTTCAAGGTTGGTCCAGAATGGTGATATTAAATTCTTGTAACAGTAATAGCCATCTTGTTATTCTACCGATAGTAACTAGTTTATTCATTAAATATCAAATGGAAGAATGGTCTGTATGAAAGAAAATTTCATAGCCATTGATGTAATGTCTGAATTTATTAATGGTATGAATGACAACTAAAAACTCCTTTTCAGTTACAGTATAATTTAGCTCTGCAGGAGTTAAATTTTTATTGGTATAATAAATGGCATAAGGAGTGAGATCTTTTTGTCCTAGCACAACTCCTAGAGTTGTGTCTAAAGCATCAGTTGATATATGAAAAGAAAATTTCCAATTAGGTCCTTTTAAGATAAGTGCTTAAGAAATCTTCTTTTTCAAAGTTTCAAAATTCTTTTGACAATCAGAGTTCCAACTGAATTGACAGTCTTTAGTGAGTAATTTGAAGAGTGGAGTTGCAATCTTTGTGAAGTTTTCTATGAATCTTCTATAATATCCAATAAAACCAAGAAAACTCATAACATCTCATTGAAAACTTGGGATTGATAATTTGGAAATAATTTCTACTTTAGATGAGTCTACCTTAATTCCATTTCCTGAAATATGGTGACCTAAAAAAATTCCTTCATTAAACATCATAAAACATTTCTCATGACTTAATGAAATATTTTCTTCTTTTCATCTTATGAGAACGTTTTCTAGATTTCCAAGTGCTCCTTCAAAACAATTTCCATAAACTGTAAAATCATCCATATATACTTCCACACAATCATGAATAAGATCAGAGAAAATTCCTACTAATTCTCTTGGGAATTTTGCTGGGGCATTGCATAGTCCAAAAGGAAGTACTCGGTAAGCATAATTCTCCCCTAGTCAGGTGAATGTGCTTTTGTCTTGACCTTCAAGTGGTACTTGAATTTGATTATACCCACTAAAACCATCCAAGAATGAGAAATTTTTTTTTCTTGCTAATGTATCTAAAACTTGATCTATGAATGGGAGTGGAAAATGATCTTTCAAGGTAGCTTTATTCAATTCCCTATAATCAATGCATACTCTCCATTTTCCATTTTTCTTAGGAACGATTACTAGGGGTGAAACCCATTGACTGTTTGATCTTGGATAAATAAAATTTACATTTAACAGTTTCTGCAATTCCTCTTTGACAATTTCTTTTAAATTTGGATTCATTCTTCTTTGTGGTTGTCGAACTGGTCTAGCATTTTCTTCAATATAAATATGATGCATGAAAGTTTTAGGATTAATTCCCTTCATATTAGTGTATTCCCATGCATATGCACTAGAGTGTTTTTGCAATATTTCTACCAGTTTCTCTTTTTTTTTTTTAATTCTTCCAGGTTTTCATTGATATTCAAAATTTTTCGGTGGAAGAATTTCTATTGAAGAGTTTCCAAATTTTTCCATAGAATGTAAAGACATTTGTCTAGATGATAGATATTCAATATTACATTGTTCTTGAAAATCTTAACTATTGTCATAATATAAAGAGGGTTCATTATTTTCTATTGAATTTAAAATTTGATCGCCCCCATTTATTTGTGCAATAGTGAAAACTGGTTGTATATCATTATCATCATCTATCCATTCTTCACTTTCTACTTCTATCATTGTTTTTGTAGGTGGATACAATGTACATTTCTTTTTTGAGCTTCCATCTGAGATAAACATTTCTTCTAATCTACAATTGATAAAAGCATCAACTGTAGCTAACCATGGCCTTCCCAAAATTAATCGATATCCTCCTAAATTATTCTTATGTGTTAAAATCATGAAATCAACAGGATATTCCTAAGAATCTAAGGATACATATAGATCTTCTAACACACCATCGAGTTTAATTACATACATGTCTTCTAATTATAACAATGTTGGTGTGTATTTAATATTAGGAAGCTTCAATTTATCCATAGTTTGTTTGCTCATTATGTTTATGGCTGCTCCTAGATCAATCAGTGTGTTTGGTATTTCAGTTCCACTAATCTGTGCTTTCACAATGGGGCTTCTTGGATCTAAATATTTTTGAATTGTATTCTTCCCCATCATGATCTTTGCAATTCTCCCAACTAGTTGAGTTATTTTTATTTCTTTTCTTTTTCTTCCTAACCCTTGAGTACTCAATTCCTTAATTTCTTTTGCAAAATCAATATTTCTTTTATTTCTTACAATAAAGGAATTTTTATACATACATTTTTCAATTCATATAACATATCATAATCAGGCAATATGATTTAACCTTTCAAGAAAAGGTGGTCTTGAGATAGATACTGAAGGTTGTAATATAATAGGAGTATTATTAGAATGTGTAGGATTTTTTTTTTGTTTTCAATATTTTCTTTCTGAGGAAGGGAAATCTCTTCTTCAGAGTTATTATTATTTTTTTTGAGAATTATTTTATGTTTCCTGAATAACAAAAAATGGTTTATTCCTTTCTAATACTCTACCAGGCCTTAATTGAACATTATTTAGATATAATGGAGTTATCATATAAGTTTGAGGATTCTGTCATTCTAAGTTGTAAACAGGTTGTGAAGTTTTATCGTTTGGATTTGGGAGTGGTTGAATGGGTAATTGATTTGGTCTTTGTGGAAATGGAAAAGAAAGTTGTGGATTTGTATTTTGAGCTTGAGATTGAGGCAACTGGTTGGTTTGAGGAAAGTATTGTGGTGGAAAATTTGGATAAGGTGGCAGATATTGTTGATATTGAGAATATCTTCCATAAGGATTTTTAAATCCTTGATTCCAAGATTGTGTTTGAGCCCAAGGTTGTCATGGCATAGGTGGATTCCAATTATTTTGTGAAGATTGTGCAAATTGTTGAGGATTAAAACCTTGAGTTTGATTTGTTTGAGGATTTTTCCGTGGTCTTTTGGCAGTAAAGTAAAGAGGGTCTGCCTGATTTGGCATTCCTTCCTCACTGAACATAGCCTTAAGACCTGGTATAGAGGGACATTCTTTTGTATCGTGATTTCCCGCACATATAACACGTGTTTCTATGCTTTTAAATCTAAAGGACATTCTCTCGAAGCATGTTTCTTTCTACACCTAGGACAAAAGATGGATAATGCAACATTTTAAGCTTTCTGGTTGTTTTGTATTTTAATGGTGTCAATTTTCTCAATGAGACTCCCTAGAATATTTGTTCTAAAGTTATCAAGCAAACTACCTATTTTTGTCCTACTTACTGTCCCAAGTGAAGATTTATTTACTCTCGATAAAATTGGATACCTTGGACTTTTCCATGATCTCGCCTTACCTCTTGAAATATGTACACATAGATCACAAATATTTTCAAATGGTAACTAAGAAATATCACCTTTTCCCATTAGATTGAGAAGAACAATACACTCATCTTTAATGGATTTTAGTAAGAGAGCTTTCAAAGTTTCCTCATCCAAATTATTCATTTTTTCCCTTTTGATATTATAAACAAATATTTGAACAAAATCTTCAATATTTTCATCTTCTTTTTGTACCATTTTGAAGACTACATATTTAATTTTATGAGGCATACAATAATCCTTGTATTTCTCTAAGAATTCATCTTTCATTTGTGTACATGTCCTTATAGAATTTGTTCGTAAACTCTAAAACCATTTTAATGCTGAATCCTTTAAGGTGGAAGGGAACAATTTTAGTATTTGAGCATAATGCAGATAATCATATGATCTACATAATACTTCAAATTCAAATAGAAATGTCTCTAGGTATTCACTCCTTATTCCATGAAAATTAGGGAGGATAGAAGGTAAGATGAACCATTGTTGCTGGTTCGAAACATCGATTACAACAAAAACCAAATGTGATATGAATCCGGAAATTGATTTACACAAAAATGTTTTTCATTATTAATGTTGTATCCTCATCAAGGATAGGGAATCCAAAAGGTTATGGATCTCCTCTTCCTCTACCTTTACCACCTCCTCTATTTCCTCCTCGTCCTCCTCCTCCAATCTTATGTTGTTCACCATTGACATTGTGTACTTCTCCTTCTCCTTCTTCAACCGTGATGGATTCCTTAGAATAAATATCCGGTTCTACAACCTGATTATCTATCTTTTCTTCTAGTTCTTCTAGTTCCTCTATCAATCGTTTGAAGTATGTTTCTTCTTCCTCTTCTTCAGTAGCAACTTCCAAGTCTTGAGCTAGAAGTTGTTCTCTAGATGAAGATAGGATGATTATTCCTTTTGTTGGAGATGTAGGATCTACTTCAATTACAACTTCTGTTGATGAAGTTGGTGAACCTTTAGGTTGGATTTCATCTCTCAAGACTTTAGGAAGTCTATATTAGCCTGCTATGGATGGAATTTGAGTTTGTGTGGGCGTGTGGCACTATGTGGTTGTGGTGGAGTGAGTGATGATGTGGGAATTAAACTTCTTCCTCAACCTACAAACCTACCTCTAGAGTCTCTTTCCCTATGCATATCATGTTTTTATTTGATTTTTTTAAGGCTTCTATTTACACTTCCCTGGCAATGGCGCCAAAATGTTTGGTCAATTTAATGTTTTTAAATTGCAAGCATAAATTATCGACCGAAGTTGGTAAACTTATGAAGTTCAAGTGCACTATATATGCTAGAACCCTTTCCTTTAGTTTGTAATATGATGGTTATATTTGTTTTGGGATTTTCGTTGTTATCTAAGTTCCTATTAGATTAGAGTTAGATTTCTACAAATTAACACATCGAGGTTAAGCTATTGTTAAATTGATCTACCAGCTCATACCTATATTAAGTATCGTTCTAAATCGTCTTATGTTAATCATTCTAACATTATGAATCTATCCTAAACACCTTGTTGCTATAAAATAGAGTATTGAAATTCAAATGATTCTAAGAGCAATAAAATGATCCTTAAAAAACTGTCTGCAAAGTATATACAAAGTCTGATTCTAAAAAGAATAAAAGTAATATTCTAACGCTGACTACAGAATATATACAAGTTCTGATTATAAAAGCATAAAAATATTGACTGTAGTTAAATGTTGAAGAACTAAACCATTAAATGATTATGAAGAAATTTAAGCGCAAATGGAATAACAAAATGATAAATGAAATAACGAGATTTAATTGAGTTATAATGAAATGATGAAACACTGAAACAAGGAAACTAAACTAAAATGAAATGACAATATGATAACAGAAGCAATAAAATGAAATAAGATAAACCTTGACTGTCTACAGGGGCCCTCCGCATACATTAGGTATAAATCACACTCACATACACATCGAATAACAAAAAGATAACTTTAATTCCATATGAGATCAAAGGTCTGTTTCACAATTCTTCAGAAATTTAACTATTACTTTCTTTTGTTATCCTTTACAGAGGAGACATGTTTATATATAAAATCTGTGCTCAAGATTTTGAGACTTGTATGCCTATAGGTCTTTTAATCAATCCTTATTCAAACTCAAAACTTAATAGTAAAAGCGTTATCTCATTGATTTGCTATTTGGAAAGAAAATCAGAGAAACGTGATGCATTCAGACTTTTGCTGCTACGTGTTTGACCCGTGACTTTGATCACGCCATTGTGTGATTCCTTTAGTGAATTGGCTTGAGAAAATAGGAGGAGATCCATGAGGGGATCGATTCTCAGCTGCCCATGTGCTTCTTTACTTTGTTGGCGCACCAGAACCCCGCAAACCATGGAGATAGTAGCATATTTTTAAAATAGTTGTAGAATCATGTTAATTTTGTAGCTAATGAAATCTTTAACATAATAATAAGGCACATTAACGAATATGAAAAATAATACATATGAAAGCTTTACCTTATCAAAATATATGATTTATTTCTTTATTGAGTTGATAGCGATGATGAAAAAGAGGAAAATGGAGGAAAAAGGGTCTCAAAACAAAATAGTTATGGAACTCTACACCCATGAACTAGTGCAAGGTTGCATCCTACAGGGTGGATGGGAACAACTTCAAATTCTGGTCGTCAGATGTATAATCATAAGTTCTGCAGATGACAACAAACTTAAACAAAAAGGTATTAGGGTCCTCTAAGGTTAGGCTATGGAAGTGAGGAAGGGTAGAGGGGCTTATGTTTTTCATCCTAGCATCTCCATTATTCTCTCTAATGGGAAAAGCACCATCATTTCTATTTTTAAACATGATATAAGTGTGTGGAATGGTTTCTTCTTCTTCTTCCACAATAAGCTCTTCAAATATCTCTGGTTGTTCACCTAATGGGTCCTCTAATTCACTTGTAGTCAAAGAGGGAAGCTGAAAGTCACCAAAGAAGAGGGAAGGTTGACTATTTGATGCTATGGGGGTATTTGGCAAGAATTTGCCTAAATTGTCTCTACTCCTACGATGCATGAAATAATATTTTTTTATGTGTTTTTTAGAATCAACTGTAAAACAGAAAGGAAATCAGAATAACTCCTACCCATTGAATGCAAATTAAAAAGAAAATAAGAAATTACATCTACCTACACCTCCCAGGCAACGTTGCCAAACAGTGGTGAGCCTCAATATTGTAGCAAAGATGCTACAACTCCTAGGGCTAGAAACTTTACTTTATCAACCTGGGGTTTCGTAGAAACTTGGAGTTGAAAGTGTGTTGATGCCTCGAAAATCGCTGCAACAACATTGCGGAAACCACCCGGTCCGCACCTTAGTGCAGCTCCTTTTCCGTTTGGGGTAGTGGCTCCGACTGGGGATAATGGGACCAGTTTCCCAGAAATAGATAAATAGGATGAGTGAATGATTTATAGATAACACTAGCAGTGAGCGAAAGGCTAAAACTATTGACAGAAATATAAATAAATGAAACTATCCTGGGAATCTATTGAGTTCTAAAGCGTAGCGTTTGATGCTCTATGTCTAAAAGATAAGCATATAGATGACTGTATCTTCACAACATAGATATTAAATCATTTAAGATTGTTGTGCTTAAATAGTTAAGCAGAGCGATTAAAGCGAAATTACCACACTTTACACATTTATATCATTGTCATACACATGATTAAAAGCAAAGGCACATCACTAAACATCCAATAGTGGAATGAATAAGATCTGTTGTTATAGCGCATGCATATAATCAACGATAGCAAGAATAATTACATAACAATTCGTATAAACAGAATGACTTCAGACATAGATAGAAATACCATATGAGTTGCGTGACACTCCCAGATATCAATCGCTATGTGCAGTTCTTCCTTTAACGCAAAAAAATTCTTCAATCAACGACAATAGTGCACAATTGCATAAACAAACTTCCTCATTAAAGTAAGAACAACTGGTCGAGTTTCATAAAAGAATATTGGCTGAAGCACAGTAGTGCAAACTTCAGTCTGTTAAGTCTCTTACAAAATTTTACGAACCTTTCTAAAAACATGAAAGGGTCTATAAATACAATACGAATTTAAATATCTACTAAACAGAAATGCTACTAAACTGATATCAATAACTTTTGATCCTATTTTGGCTAGCGATCTGGCGAGCTGGAGGGTGATTCATCAAGTCGGCTGCTTTCCTTTGAATCTGAGCTGATTAATTGCAAGCATTGGCTCAACTTCCGGAGGCTTGTTGAGGCGCGAACTGAGCTGGGCAGCATAGGTGGCATCTTGAATATCAGGAATCATACACCCGATGGCATCTGTTAAACACTTCAGGGCGACTCTTTGTGTATGTGGCTTAACTAGGAAGTGCCAATACGCTTCCAAGTTTAAACTATTAATCCCGGCGATTAATCTTCCCTTTTCTTCTAACTCAGGATAACATGATTTCTCCAATGCATTTGTTGTTGTAATCTTTCTTGGTGTACACTGGGAAATCATATTTGCCAAGTAGAGAGTGTTGTTAACTAAATCAACTAGATTGCTAGAAGTTGATTTACATCTTGAAGCTGCTCTCTCTGCTTTCATCACCTGAGTGTGCCATTCTGTGAAAAGTATATCCTTATGAGTTTCAAGTATCCTGGGCAAATTTACTGCTTTTCCCTAATCGGAATCATGCCAGTCAAGATGTGCAGTAATGGCCTCATCGCCTTGATTCAATTCATCTCTGGCTTTCTCTACCTGCTCATTTATAGATATAGTTAATTCGCACAGTGGCTCCGCTTGAGCGATCTATTGACACAAGAGTTTAATCTGAGATATTAGCGCATTGTTTATCAATGATGCTTCTTTCCTGAACTCTGCCACTTGCGAAGCCCCTTTTATCTTTTCTAGCTGCGATGACATTTGAGCGATTTGCTCATCTTTGGTTTTCACCATTTGCTCGTTCACTGTTTTCAACTTTTCCAATGCCTCTGTCAATTCATTCTGTTTCTGGATCACACTTTAGTCGATCCTTTGCTTCTCCGCTTCCAATTGCTGGGTTAATTGATTATTCATTTGCTGTTGTGCCACCAACTGCTCCTCTCCTTGCGCTGCCTTCTGCTTTGTCTCGGCCAATTCCGTCTGTAATGTGGAGATTTCTTGGTCCTTATTCTTCAATAGAAGGCTTACCTCCGATGCTTTGTCGATTGTTGCTGCCGAATAGGCTCCAGCATACTGTGACAGATAGTTAGATCATCTGGAGGGGTCCAATTTCTCCTTCCATACTACATTACCCGTGACCGTTTGCTCTGGAAAGATAGAAGGTTGATCAATCCTTTGTCTTTTCCTTGATCGCTTTACAACTACTTTATGCCTCGGGCTGTAGAAAACATCCAATGGAGGAATATCTTCTACCTGTAGAATGATTTGATTGGTGGGATCTTTTGGAATTATCTCAATGTCTTTAGACTTAGGTGGGTCGCTGGTTCCACTTAGAACCTGAGATGAAGTATCGTCTCGCATGTTGCTGGTCTTAGAAGTGTCTGTACCTTTTGAGCCTTTTCCTCCACTAATGATAGAATCAAACTGCTGCCATTCCTGGAGCAATTCAGGGTCTGTGGTAGTATCCACATTGGCATCAGTGGTGGTCTGTTGCGCTTTCTTTGTTTGGGACTCCTTCTGTACTAGTTCCTGCTCTTTCTTCTTATGCTCTTCTTGTTCCCTCTGTTGTTTATCCTCATTCTCTTTCTTTAGCTGTTCTTCCTGATCTTTCCTCTGCTTTTCCTCTTGTTCTTTCCTCTGCTTTTCCTCCTACTCCCTATTATGATCTTTTGTTATAGCAGGAGGTTCCTTTAACTGTTGCCGACCAGGCTCGCTTCATGATGTCGCTGGGGTTGTTGCTAATAAATCTAGAGGTAGAGTTTGCAACCTCTACTCTCTAAGTTTATTAAATTCAGTTAACCCTTCATCATTATATTTCATCCTAGCGAGTTCTTTAGCTTGACCTATTGTTTCAACTAAAGTGAACAGGTCATCGAACATATCTTCCTGATGCTCAAACGTTGTTAATTTGGCGTGTTCTAATGCGGCATAGGCAACTAGCTTTGGATCAAATGCCCTGTTTGGGATTGTGGCCAGAGATAAAGATTGAATCTTTGTAGCTTCCTTTTCTGCATGTTTAAGATCATGCAGTGTAAAGACACCACACCTTAAGGGAAAAGCGGGCCAACCTCTTTTCTTTTCCTTTTTGAGAGTCTGTGTAGTACTCTCAGCCGTAATCTGATAGGCAATTTCTCTTGCTAACAACTTATCGGAAGATTCATGTTTGTGCTTGTTTGGATTTTGTCTCCAATCCTTGATGGGTTCGGATTCAATTTCATTTTCGCTTGCAAAATTCTCCAGGAAGGCACTGTTGTATATTTTCTCTGGCTCGGGCAAATGATACATTTGCCTTAAGTCATCTGCCTTGAATGATCCGAAAATCCTCCCATCTCTGGTGCTAAAAGTTCTGTCCATGATTGGGATTTCTTCAATCGCCCATCCCACAACGTATGTGTATGGGAGAATTTGCTCCCTGGCTGCTATCCTGTGAAGGAAAGAGTCGGCTAAATCTTTGAGAGTGTAATCAGACTTCCGTAGTGAATCCGCGGTAGCTTCTGTTACCGTCTTCTTTGGTTTCTCGGCTTCCATTAAGTCGTAAGTGCCTTGCCAAGTAACTCTGGTGAGGCCCGTGCATGTAGTATCAGATATTAGGCCTTTCTTCTTATTTGCAGCAGCTTGTCCTGTGACAGGTGGATTGGAAGCACCTGCAGTCTTCTTAGATTTCTTACCCATCATGCTCGAACTCCTGTCTATGAATGAATTCTGCACAGAGAGGCAAATTGTGCGTATTAGAGAGAGATAACAATGAAAACTTGCAAGTGATCACATATGAATAGGTGCGCAGTAATATATTCAACTTTTAAAATGGGCGCGGAGACAATCCATAGAAAGATTTTAGGACATGATTCCATTAATTGGCCGTATAAAACCTGTCACCCTATAAATGCCCATTATATCGTTATTCGGGCGAGTAATCTCCTTAAGCATGCAATGGACGTATTGGCGGCTGAGCGAAAGTGATTATGCCTTAAATATGAATAAATTGAGCTTTCCAATCACTTTGACGGTTTTTTATTGAAAACTGTGCATTATCGCATCGCATCGGGGTATGACAAGCGCGCATTAACAATGTATATTGGGTACCACCGATCGCCGAATGTGATATCGCATCGGTGAAAACCTGTATGTGCATCAAGACTTAAGTAAAGGTAACCCACCGATCGCTGAACGCCGATTGCGCATCGCATCGGGGCAAATGGAATGGGGCACTTTTAGACGTGCATCGGATATCGCCGATCGCCGAATGCGATATCGCATCGGCGGAAAGATTTGTGCCACTTTATATGTCTCTTATGTCATTGCGATATGCGATCTTGCGATCGCTTTATCGCAATGACCAAGATTCGCGTTATTTCTTTAAAAAGGGTTTGTTCAAAAAGGGTTTTATAAACGCATTCATTTGATTATCGGACTTTTTGAACAATAGAAGTATTGATATCAATTTTATTTTAAAGGGACCCATTTCATATGTTATTGTTTTATGAATAAAAATGATATGAAATGGGGGGTTGTTTGTAGAGCACAACACTGTGCTAGAAAGTATTATGTTCTTCTGCACAACATTCTTCCTCTAACTTATAGTTTTTTCAATTCTTCTGTTTTTCGTATGACTGAAACTTGTTTTAGTCCTTCATCTATCTTCAAGCAAGATTTCAGGTTTTTGATTTCTTCTAGCCTTTTTACTAATTTTCCTAGCTCTTGCATAGCTTGGACCATTGTAGAAATCCTAGGGGTGGAGATAGTACTACCCAGAATCTTGTACAAAATTCCAATTCAAACTCCTCACATCAATACCAGTGCTCCTTGAAACATCATGCATGTATCTTTCTCGAACACTGTTTTTACACCTGCATCATCCATCTTGTTTACATAAATCATATTTCTGGCAAATGTATGAATATGCATAACACCCAGAAGTGTTCGAATACTTCCACCTTGCAACTTTAACTTGAAGTTTCCACATCCGACTATTCTAGTCTTCTTGTCATCCCCTTAGAAGAAATCACCACCATCATATTTCTCATACTCACAGAACCACTGTAGAAATTTGAATAATATAACACTTATTCACAGAGATTATCCTGATTATACACTATTTGCAGAATGCATGCATAATACATAACCTCCTCTACCATTGATCATCAATTTCCGGAATTAAAAAACAATCACATGTGCACATTGAAACATCAATCACACATATCAACACAGTATGTAATGGGGAAAGCATACAGCTGAAAACCCCCAACTATCTGTATATTATAATGATAGAGAACATGTAACAATACATAGTACAATACTCCTCACAAGTACTCAGTACTATCTCCACATGCTACACAGAAACTAGCTCAGATCTAAACAAGCCACGGGTTCAAATCTCCTCCACTGTTTGCCTGCCTCTACTTCGCAATCCAAGTTGAGAATAGATGAGATCCGAGTTCGAATCCCCTTGGCTTGTACTGCGCAATCCTCATTGGCAATCTCAATCAATAGATTGTGCAAATCTCATGCATAGCTATAGTCACAACTGATAGTAGTCTCACCCTTTCACCCACCTCTAACACTTGTCTCCACTGAACTGTCCATGCACTGACTTAACTGATGTATTCTTTAGTTTATTTATGAGTTAATAATTAGTGAATTAATTAATAATTAATTAACACCACTCATCACTAGTGTATTTGTCAGTTAGACTAAATACAACTAGTTCAACTAAGTTAAATTGAACACAACTCCATCAACTCTTCAATCAACTCCACCAAACTCAATCACTTGAGTTCTAACTAAAGTCCATCATGCAATATCTCAACTAACCCATAGGAAAGTGTATTTCCTTCTGGCAGTTGCATGTGCCACATCCGTAGCTCGAACTGAAGTACTGCAAGAGGATAAGATAATGTTTATAGTCCAAATATTATTAAAAGCTAATAATATTTGACTGTTCTATTTTTTGACTGGCAGTCTACAAATAGACTCCACCCATATGTCTAAAAATAAAGGTCCATCTATTTTTACCAACATGACCAATCATCCATAAATAACATCCTGTAACTCATAGACCATGATCCATATGTCTAAAAATAGACTTTGCACCAAAAATAGCCTGTTGGCCCACTTAGTGAAGGCAACTTCTTTTCACTAAGCTCCATCATCTTGTTGATTTTCAACAACCACTCCCTGTGGGGAGTGAAATGAAAAGATGAACCTGAGTCAATCAACCATGCCTCATGATCTACATGTGTACTTGAAATGGAAGACAAGTACACATCCCCACCTTCATCTGAGGTGGCTTTCGCATGTGCAAGAGGAGCATCATCAGATCCCTTTCCTTTATCAGGAGCTTTTAGCCTACAATATTTTTTTGAAGTGCCCTTCTTTTTTACATTTCTAGCACACCTTTACGTGTATTCATGTAGATTTAGACCTCCCTGTAGATTGAGATCTCCCTATAGGTGACTGACCTTCTTTTTTTTGTTCTGTTCTGTTCACTAGAGACATAGATTGGTACAAAGTCCATAACTTACCCACAAAGCCTTCATCCTAGCTTCCCCTGATACATTCAACAATATTGAATTTAAGATATACAACTATATTATGTCCTTTGCTTTCTGATCCAACTTCGCCCCCTCTTCAATTCACATTGTCGTTGGTTTAGTACCCAGAGCTACCACAATCCACTTATCAGCTTTATCCACCAACAAATCCTCCATCTTGAGCTTCCACAACTCAAAACTCTGACCATTAAATTTTTCGATCTATATCTTCCCACTATTCACCGTATTATTTCACTGTAAGAATCAACCCCGCAGATCTCCCACTAAACATGGTCTGCCACAAGCTTGAGAAAAACCCCTCAACAACAAAGGTGTCCCCTTTAAGTCGAAACAACTCAGATACCAAATTTAGGTTTTAACCTTGTACAAAAATTACCTGCAAACAAATTCTAAAAACAAAAAATAAACAATGTTGAGAACATAAAACATAAAACAAAGATTTTCCCCTATACCCCAAAATCAAGACTACCATATTATTATGTTCCTTTCAATGTTACAATACATATATATATATATATATATATATATATATATATATATAATTATATATATAATATATATATATATATAATATATATATATATATATATATATATATATATATATTATATATGGAAGCATTCATAAACCCAATCCATTAACCCTAGATTAGAAAATAATGGTAGTTCCCTTTACCAGATCTACAAAATACCATCGACAGAAAACCATCATTCCCAAAACCATGTGCAAAACCCATGCAGAAAACCATAGGTAGGTCCACCCAGCTAATATAGGGTCCAAAAAAATATTCTCGGGTCGTTGCCCCAGACCTCGTGCACAGGGCTAATGCACCCTGAAATCTTAAGGAAAAAGCAAGAAAAACCCTTACCTATTTTACCTGTTGACACCCTGGGGCTTACCTGAAGTCATTCCCATGCATAAGACTTGATTCGGTATTTTGGTGCTATGTTCGAAATAAAAACCCTAAGGGTCCTGGATCAGAGCTGTGGTGAAATTATATAATTACATTGTACAACGAAAAATCCCCCTTTCGATGTGAATGTGTGACATTAGCAAAACATATACTCCAAGGAAGAAAGCCTCTTAATTAAATATTGTCTTAGCAACTAGACCATATTATAAACCCTTTTGAATACTCATTGTCAAGCCGACTAGACTGCCCAGCAAGTAAAGACCTGGAACATGAAGAATGCGATTCTGTGAGAGGGTTGTAGTTAATAAGAACTTGTTTGCGCATAAACCCTCCAAGAAAATAAGAAGGATTGAGCATAGACAAGATACCTTTTTTTACCTTTCCAGTCTTCGTAGAGCCTGCAAAATAAAGAAGAGGAAATACGAAAATATTATCAATCAGACCGAGAGATAAATAAAAGGAAAAAGTGGTAAACAAGAATATAATACGTATGGGAAGAGATGAGAATTACCGTTAGTTAGAGTTTGTCTCGTTTTCTCCTTGCCACCATGGAAACGAAGACTCTGAAACAAAAAAAGAACAACTGAAGTAATCATGTAACATAGACTTGGCAATGCTCACTTTCCGTTTCAATTGAGTTGAGCACCATGACAGTTTTTGTAGGGGAACAGGCAGTTAAAAATATTAAACAAAGCTTACCAAAGGCGGTGTGCAGACATGTCTGAGAAGATTGAGCAGCAGAGCTCTCCCAGCAGGCTCACGATGCAAATGACTCACAAACCCGGGGAAAAACTGAGTAATTCCTCATTAACCTTAGAATATCAAGTGAATCGTAGGATCAAAACCTTATCTAATCGACGGTGATGTTGCCTCCACATGTTAAACCAAAGTACATTGAAAAGGATTGAAAACTTGTAGTTGTGGTTGGTTTTGATTGCCCGTTGTTTTCTCCGTCGGCTTATTAGACGATCCATTAGTTGATTAAATCCACTGCATCTGTTGTACAAATTATAGCCATAAATAAAGCTTCAAACGAAATATATTCCCATCACGTTTAATCCTGATCCTTGAATGAAAAAATCAACAAACTTTCTTCCACCTAAAATTCACATATTCCCATCACGTTTAATCCTGACCCTTAATGAAAAAATCAACAAACCTTCTTCCACCTAAAATTCACATATATACACCTGTGGCAAAAAATAAAATATTATATAAAAATAAAAAAAGGTAATGTAAACAAAACTAGATTATATAAAATTTAAAAACTATAAAAACAAATATAGAAAAAATTTAAAAATTATTATTAGTTAAAAATTTAAAAATTTAAATATTGAAAACTAAATAAATAAAAATTATTTACCTGAAAAGAATTTGTTTACTCTGTTTGCCATAGAAATAATTTAGAGCACAAACAAAATATAATTTTTAATTTATTAAGTAAATAAAAAATTTAAAAACATATTTATCTGGTTTCCTTTTAACTTTTACTCTTTATCGAAAAATAAATAAATAAATTAGCATTTGCACTAGATGTTTCAAAGGAAACGCCGAAGGCAATAAATTGAAGAAAGCAAAATAGAGCAAAAAAATACTTTGATAAAGAATAAGAATATATTGAACACTCAAATCAATGCCCCATTAACTGGAACCACTTAGTAGACATTCCATACAAAATGGGCATATGATCCAAGAACATTGGTGCATAAGAGAGCCAATTAGTATTTCTATAACTCTGTTCTTGACATATTTAGGAACCTACAATTTCATGGCAATCTCCAAATTATTCTCTAGAATAGAGGTGAACTGAAGTCCATCTTTCTATATTCTAAAGAAGGAGGTCCTATCCCAGCTCAGTCAGGGGGTGACGGCATTAGTTCAATGGTCAGGGTGGAAATCTGGGCAGAGTTATAGGCTCTTGGAATTGCGTGGAGGTGCAGAGGAAGAAAGAGACACAAAGAGAATCCTATAATTTGGGTGCAGAGAAAAGAGAGAACCACACAATTGGGCTGCAGAGAAAGAAGTGAAGGAAATGGCAGTCATTGTGTGCATTTGTGTATTGTTTTTATTGTCATTTTATCAAAATGGGGTTTCAACTTCACAGGATAACTACCTTATAGACTGTGGATCAAAAAGTAACACAACAGTGGGTGGACGTATCATCACTGCAGATACCCCCTCCTCATATATGTCAATTGCCACCAATGAAGGCATCTTTGCTAACACTACAAATTCCAATCTACAGGTTCCTTCTGGTATCTATTTGACAGCTAGAGTATTTACTCAGAAGTCATCCTATACCTTCAGTATTGGGCACCAGAGCAGACAATGGGTACGTTTACATTTCTTTCCATTCTCTTATCAAATGTACAATCTTACAAGTGCCATATTTTCAGTAGCCGCCCAAGACTCTGGTCTATTGTACAATTTCCAAATCCAGAATAGTTCAATTGTGATGAAGGAATATCTCATCAATGTAAATGAACAAACATTGGTCCTGACATTTACTCCCTCCAATAATTCCTTTGCGTTTTTCAATGCCATTGAAGTTGTTTATGTGCCGAACACTCTTGTTTCAGACACAGCTCAAGCTGTGGCCCTGCCTAATACTTATAGTGGTCTATCTGAGCATGCTTTTGAAACAATTTACAGACTTAATATGGGAGGACCATTGATTACCCCTCACAATGACACCCTTGGGAGACTTTGGGATCCTGATACAAGCTTCTTAGCTTCAAAATCGCATACTGAGAGATAAGGTTCCATTTTTTCTGATGTCGTCTGACATTGAAAGTTTTGGGCCGAAAAGAATTCTGAGTAGACTTAGAAAGCTTCAAAACCGCGTGAGTCTTCCAAAAAGACTTTTCCATAAATTCAAGGCTGCAAAACCTTTTTCATGCTGGTTCTTACATTCATTCTGATTTGCATACTGTTTTTAAACATATCAATATTTATTGTATGCATACATTTCTTTTAGTCCATGAAAAATTAATTGCAGTCCTACTCTGCTTTCATTTGCAAAGCCATCATTCCAGGACTTGATGTAATGGCCATTTGATAATGTGGTAGAAAGTTAGAAGAGCAGTGTTGACACTATAGGTAGTGGTTATATGTGTTGGTTATAATGGACAAATCTCACAATAATGGTCTTGTATTTCTATAACTCTGTTCTTGACATATTTAGGAACCTGCTTCATGGCAATCTCCAAATTATTCTCTAGAATAGAGGTGAACTGAAGTCCATCTTTCTATATTCTAAAGAAGGAGGTCCTGTCCCAGCTCGGTCAGGGGGTGACGACATCAGTTCAATGGTCAGGGTGGAAATCTGGGCAGAGTTATAGGCTCTTGGAATTGACTAGAGGTGCAGAGGAAGAAAGAGACACAAAGAGAATCCTATAATTTGGGTGCAGAGAAAAGAGAGAACCACACAATTGGGCTGCAGAGAAAGAATTGAAGGAAATGGCAGTCATTGTGTGCATTTGTGTGTTGTTTTTATTGTCATTTTATCAGAATGGGGTTTCAACTTCACAGGATAACTACCTTATAGATTGTGGATCAAAGAGTAACACAACAGTGGGTGGACGGATCTTCACTGCAGATACCCCCTCCTCATATATGTCAATTGCCACCAATGAAGGCATCTTTGCTAACACTACAAATTCCAATATACAGGTTCCTTCTGGTATCTATTTGATAGCTAGAGTATTTACTCAGAACTTGTAGCTCTAGCGCAAACGCAATTAAGAAGTGAAATCTAATGAGGGGTATTTGCAACACAAATTTAATCAATCCATTTAATCACTAATGTTGTAAATAGATAGAAAGGATCCCTGATAAGTCGTAGCTCACAAAGTTATCAAGCTCCACGGCAATCATATCCATGAAGATGCTGTAAATATTTCTGTTTTGAGATATAGATGTTAGTTTGTAACTACCACGCTCAATCCACACGACAAAACATAACTGTATTAGAAATTATACTTACTTCCTGTAAGAATCAGCAACCCCTTTTCTTTCTGGGCACTTGAAGGCCATGGACTCGAAGAAATCAAGCACAGATTCTCGAGGTCCTTGATAAACCACCTCTCCTTGAGAAATTAAGATGATGTCATCAAATAATTCATATGTTTCAGGGGTAGGTTGCAGAAGAGAGATCAACAGTGTCGCATCCAAGAGATGGATAATTTGGCGAAAACACTTGATGATCTAGAAAGTCGTAGCACTGTCCAATCCGGTTGAAATTTCATCCATAAATAGAGCTCTTGCACGGCCGAACAACATTTCTCCTCCATAGATCTTATCAAACAATCAAACGATCTTGCCCAATTCGTATAGCTACTCTGTTCTCATTCAGGGGCTGTGCCAGGGTGGAATGCTTCAGGAGGCGGGAAAATATACGCTTGAGATGTTGGGCTATAGGTGGAAGCCCAATGCTGCTACTTATGTCGCTTTGGTTGATTCCTACTTGAAGGCACAGAAGGCTGATGAGATGCGGCACCTCTTGGTAAAGCTGAAGGAGAAGGGGTTCGTCACCGACGACAAAGCAGCTTGGCAGCACATGAAGAGCATGGGTTGGTTCAACAGGGGAGTCATGGATATGTTGTTTGGGCAATATAAGTAGGTGACGTTGAAAGCTTAGGCCTGTAGTTGTACATCTCTCCGTTGCATTCTCGTATTCTTTCTCTTCTGGTAATAAACTCAAAAGGATTGATGCTCTTTGTTTGTTAGGGTTCTCACTGATTATGAGTCTTTTGTCATCTGTCTTGATAAAATGATACGAGTTCTCATTTAGAGTAGGATGAGGAGTGTTTGTGGTTTCATAATGTCCAAACAGAACATTCAAGTTTGATTTGTAATGACATTATGGACTTTTATCTCGTGTCTTTGCTTCATCTGTGAAAAATATATTCGATTTCAAGTTAGGCCTAGCATTTCAATTTTCTTCTAAAGATATAACTCATTTGAATCGGCAAAACCTTTCTCTGCTCATGTAAGAAGGGGTAGCCTGAGCCTTGAATTCTAGACTTTGGTTAATGCCTTACGGCGTAAATATCAATTATTGTCTCATGTTTTTGTGTTTGAACTTTTTGAAAGAACTTGTGATGATATAAGCGGTAAAGAAAAATAATGTTAGAACATTCAGTGATAACCAGTTCTATCTAGTCTATTAGTATCTAAGACATCAATCATGTATTCATATGTTTAAATAGAACTAAAAGCTATATATGAATACAATCATTCCTCTAATTGAATAATAAAAAGAACCTGAAATAAAGATATGATGATTTCAGTCTTAAAAAGAAGGGTATTGGTAATAGAAATAAGGAACTGTAGTAAAGGAGATACAGCTTCCCAATCACATAACTCTGAAAAGGCATCATTATCTGAAAACACACATCATTGGTTACAAGTTTGTTGCAATTCAATCTTCATTTCTAACAGTGATATCAACAATTTCTAGGAAAAGGCAGAGAAATAGATTGCTAAATAATGAGTCACTACCATACATATAACAAATTCCTTCAAAAACCAAGCTTCTACTCTAAACTTCATCTTTAAGTATTCTCCATAATTTTACTCTGATCTCTCTGCATATCGCTCCACTTTTTCATCATTGAGATTGATTCCGACCATGGCTTCTCCTAAATCACAACTGACCTCAGCCAGAATGCGGGAGTAATTATAGTGAGTTATAGCCTGTAAAATTGCTCGAGCTTGGCGAGCTGGATCACCGCTTTTGAACACGCCCGAACCTACAAAAACACCATCACAACCTAGCTACATCATCAAGGCAGCATCGGCAGGTGTAGCAACACCTCCTGCTGCAAAATTCACAACAGGAAGCCTTCCCAACTGCTTGGTTTGCCTCACAAGCTCATAGGAAGCAGCAATCTGTTTAGCAAAGGTAAAAACTTCATCATCATCCAAGCTCTGAAGCTTACGTATATCACCCAAAACAGACCTTACATGTCTTACTGCTTCAATAACATTACCAGTACCAGCTTCTCCTTTCGTCCTGATCATAGCAGCTCCTTCAGCAATCCTTCTCAGTGCCTCACCAAGGTTCCGGTAACCACAAACAAAAGGTATACGGAAATTATGTTTGTTGATATGGTGCATGTCATCTGCAACAGTGAGCACTTCACTCTCATCAATGTAATCAATACCGATGGCCTCGAGAATTTGGGCTTCAACAAAATGACCTATTCTAGCCTTGGCCATGACAGGGATGGTCACGACACGCTTAATTTCCTTGATAAGCCCAGGATCACTCATCCGAGCCACTCCTCCTTGAGATCTAATATCAGCAGGCACTCGCTCCAATGCCATCACAGCAGCAGCCCCAGCTTCTTCAGCTATTTTAGCCTGTTCAGCATTGACAACATCCATGATAACCCCCCCCTCTAAGCATTTGGGCCAGACCAACCTTGACTGCATATGAAGATTTCTTCGGCTCAGTTATTACACCATTGCCATAGACGGTGACAACTCCATCACTTGCCATTTGCAACTCCAAATGAATCTCCTAGATCCAAAAACGTATAGCCTATTGTTAAATACAACCACACATATATCTCAAATCGCATGAAAAAAAAAGTAAACATGCCAGTTTAGTCACCCATAATTCCATGTATTAAACCTAAAGACAAAAACCTAAAACCCACAAATCCATGGCTTCAAACATGCAACCCATAAGACAAACAAACAAACAAAAATTGGAAGCCCAATCCATATGCATGTACAGAGAAATCTGAAAATCTCAAATGCAATATCAATGACAACAACACCTTGTAAGGTAATGCAATAACAATAACAATAACAAGATATAAGGCAATTTTCAGGAAAAATATAACTCATTTGAATCGGCAAAACCTTTCTCTGCTCATGTAAGAAGGGGTAGCCTGAGCCTGGAATTCTAGACTTTGGTTAACACCTTACGACGTAAATATCAATTATTGTCTCATGTTTTTGTGTTTGAACTTTTTGAAAGAACTTGTGATGATATAAGCGGTAAAGAAAAATAATGTTAGAACATTCAGTGATAACCAGTTCTATCTAGTCTATTAGTATCTAAGACATCCATCATGTATTCATATGTTTAAAACTAAAAGCTATATATGAAGACAATCATTCCTCTAATTGAATAATAAAAAGAACCTGAAATAAAGGTATGATGATCTCAGTCTTAAAAAGAAGGGTATTGGTAATAGAAATAAGGAACTGTAGTAAAGGAGATACAGCTTCCCAATCACATAACTCTGAAAAGGCATCATTATCTGAAAACACACATCATTGGTTACAAGTTTGTTGCAATTCAATCTTCATTTCTAACAGTGATATCAACAATTTCTAGGAAAAGGCAAATAAATAGATTGCTAAATAATGAGTCACTACCATACATATAACAAATTCCTTCAAAAACCAAGCTTCTACTCTAAACGTCATCTTTAAGTATTCTCCATGATTTTACTCTGATCTCTCTGCATATCGCTCCACTTTTTCATCATTGAGATTGATTCCGACCATGGCTTCTCCTAAATCACAACTGACCTCAGTCAGAACGCGGGAGTCATTATAGTGAGTTACAGCCTGTACAATTGCTCGAGCTCGGCGAGCTGGATCACTGCTTTTGAACACGCCTGAACCTACAAAAACACCATCACAACCTAGCTGCATCATCAAGGCAGCATCGGCAGGGGTAGCAACACCTCCTGCTGCAAAATTCACAACAGGAAGCCTTCCCAACTGCTTGGTTTGCCTCACAAGCTCATAGGGAGCAGCAATTTGTTTAGCAAAGGTAAAAACTTCATCATCATCCAAGCTCTGAAGCTTGAGATCACTCATCCGAGCCACTCCTCCTTGAGATCTAATATCAGCAGGCACTCGCTCCAATGCCATCACAGCAGCAGCCCCAGCTTCTTCAGCTATTTTAGCCTCTTCAGCATTGACAACATCCATGATAACCCCCCCTCTAAGCATTTGGGCTAGACCAACCTTGACTGCATATGAAGATTTCTTCGGCTCGGTTATTACACCATTGCAATAGACGGTGACAACTCCATCACTTGCCATTTGCAACTCCAAATGAATATCCTAGATCCAAAAATGTATAGCCTATTGTTAAATACAGCCACACATATATCTCAAATCGCATGAAAACAAAAGTAAACATGCCAGTTTAGTCACCCATAATTCCATGTATTAAACCTAAAGACAAAAACCTAAAACCCACAAATCCATGGCTTCAAACATGCAACCCATAAGACAAACAAACAAACAAAAATGGGAAGCCCAATCCATATGCATTTACAGAGAAATCTGAAAATCTCAAATGCAATATCAATGCCAACAACACCTTGTAAGGTAATGCAATAACAATAACAATAACAACATATAAGGCAATCTAGGGCCAACAAATGCCTACAAAAAAAATCCCAAAATCTATATATAAAAAATAAAAAGTAAAAATAAAAACAAAAAAACAATACAAAAACCTGAATCCCAATAGACCTATGCCAAAAACATAATGCAACCGCAACATCCATGTCTAATGACCCAACCTCACATAACATGCACACAAACCTACACCGGGAAACATAGCATGCACCATCTAAAACCCATCTGAAAATCAAACTAGAAAACCTTAACCCTACAGAACCCATCTTAAAATCATGGATAATAAAGCCAAAGAATGCTGAATAATAGCACAAACATATCGAAATCCCTGTAAGGCAGTCCTTAAACCCCAATACCTAGGCAACTGCATGCATAGACAAGAACCCAAGTGAAAAGCAATCCCTAGATGCTAAAACCTTAAACCCATATTCAAAGCATGGACCATAAAACCAAAACTGCCGACTAATTCCTTAACCAACTAGAACCTGGCATCACAGATATCAAAGAATCCTATTGTATTCACAACCCATCATCATAGAATCCTAGTGAGCATCATATTGCCCTATTATTCTAAAGTCATGGAAATGGAATGCAATGAACTTACAGATTCCAAACGCGCAATAATAACTGCCAAGCGACTATACTTACAGCTTCTCTTTACTCTCTTCTGTTACAGCCTCCAGGTAAAAAAAAAAAAAAAACTCAAACTTCTGTGAATGAAGGAAGCTCCCAAGCTGAATGGCTTTATAGCAGAATACTTATAATTGTTGTGAGGCTAGCGTTCAAGGAATACACGCCACCATCGCCTGCACAATCGCCTGCTCAGAGGTAGCACTCCGATGACAGTTCCAAACCTAATTGCAACACCCATTCCCATTCCAGCTTTCCACGATACCCACCAATGCATTGTCTCCTCACCTTCCTGGTCCTTTTCCTTTTGAATCAACGGCCGAAATTGTTGCAATCATCTAACACATAATCCTGTGGTTTACAAGATGACAGGTAGGCATAGAGGGGAGTTGATTTCAGATGGAAACACCTTACGGCGTAAAAAATAAACCGCAATTAGCAATTCATCCATAAACTATCATGGTTCCACACCCGACATATATATAGGTTCAATAAGCATGAGCGGTATGGTATAGATAATGATCATATAACTTAATGATAGGAAACCCACAAAATTATTTCGTTAATATAGAGAATTGTATTTTTCTTTTTTATATAGAATTTTATTTAGAGAATTGTATTTTTTTATATAGAGGTTTATTTTTCCTTAGATAACTGTAATTTTTTTTATATAGAATTGTATTTTTCTTTCTATATCTTTTTTACATGTTTATTGCAAAAATTAATAAAAATGAATTTTAAATGATAATTCATGTTGATTAAACAAAAAAATGTTTGAAATTATTTTTATAAAAAAATATTGGAAAAAATAAAATAAAATTCATCAAATGCTTTTTCCAAAACGGTTAGGAATGGTCGAATGTCTTTCTTGTACACATGGATTATGATTGTTCAATTTGAGAATTAATGTGTGACCCACAAAATGAACTCAATCAGTTGATGTGATTATGATTGCCTCCCATTAGAGTGGGCCACAAAATGACCAGTATATGCAAGGATCGTTACCATAGCCCTAAATACCAAAATAACTTATAACCTGCAGGTACGAAGGAATGAACATAAGCACTAGCTCTAAAAAGACCAACATTCTTTAGATAATCCAAAACAAATATTTCGGGTTAATATTATGCTATCTAGAGGGCTAAAAAAGGGGTGAATGGCAGCCACTGAACAAGCTAATCGTGGAAATAAAAAAATGACGAATCTTTGTGCGTTTGCGGTGATGTTTTTAAAATTAATTTTTCCGGTATGAATGAATTTTGATTTTAACAAAATTACATAGTGTAGTTTAATTTAAATATAGTTTAATTAAATAAAAAAAAATTAATTAAAAAAAAAACAAATAAAATATTATATTGTTAAATGAGGTAAAAAAAAATTAAAAAATATAATTAACTAATATAGTATATAACATATATATACTTTAATATATATATATAATATTATAATTTACTTTAAATATAATAATAAATTATCTATAATTGAAAATATGAAAAAATAAAAATAAAAAAAATCTAAAAACAAAAAATTAGTAACTAATATAAATAGAAGTTACTAAAAATTTCATAATAAGACCTCAACTAATTACTTATCCTAATGTTAAACTATGGATAAGCTATATAAATTTTTGGTCAAAAACAAACTAATAGGCAAGTCAAAATAAAATTGAATGCATAATACCATACCTTAAAAGAACTTGGAACATTCCAGTGACTTGGATAGCGAAACAATAATAAAAATTTTCCATCAATAAATGCAATTGTAGTAGAAAATTTGAAGAAACCAAATGTCTTGAACCGTATTAATTAGCTACTAATAAAGCAATATATCTATCATGTATTAAGTATATTGGAAAAAATTCACACTTATAAATACTTACATTTTATGAATTTAGGCTTCTCTGATCCATATTACAATAAAAAGAGTCTTTTCCTTACAAATCACATAGGAGAAAATTTTGCGGACGCATTTCGAAGTGGTTCACGATCAAGACCAATGAACATGCAGACAATGGCACATGCTTAAATAGAGGGATGTAGAGACCAAAAGATCGACTAGTTTATGAAAATTAATATTTTAATAATGATAGTATTCCTAAAGTGTAAAGTGGTTAATATAACCGCTAGTTTAAGAATAATAATAATAATATTTATAATAATATTTTAATAATGATTATTAAGATCAAATAATATTCCTATAATGGCTAGTTTAATAATAATAATAATAATAATAATAACTAAGAAGGATGAAAAATGTAATAAATAATAAGAAACAAACAATCCAAATCAACCCCCGGATCCGGGTGATCGCCAGGCGCCAACACCTAAGCTTACAACGTGCCCAGCACATGGCTATCGACGCGGCAGCTGGACGGAAGGCGATCACCATAACTGCCTGCAGCTCCTGGAGGACGGCATTCAATGTGCCTCGCCGCCGATCCCTGCTCAGGACAACCCTTGGTTAATTCCCCTTCATTACTCTGCAACGGAAATTATGTCTTCTCCGGGCTCGAACTTGGCATCCACCTTTGATAAATTGAGTCGCGCAAAAACCAAATGCAGGCTTTCTCAGTGCAATTCGCTCCATCACTCTGCTCTGCTCTCGGCTCAGCTCGTGGCCGACCCTTCGGCCCTTGAGCTCTCCCAGTTGCTTCTCAGTTCATCCGTCCAGGCGTCCAAGGATTCCATCATGCGCACTCGTGGTGTGTCGCGCAGGGGCGGTCCTTCTTCCTCAAGGGGTCGAGCTGGTCCCTCCGCCTCGCCTCTGGTCATTCCAATCTCATCCACCTCCCCTTCATCTCCTCCGCCCTCTCCCACCAGGCCTGCACCTAATTCTTCCTTTCAGACTTCAAGGTACACCTTCCGCAGTCGCCTCCACCAGCCCATCATCACTTTCACTACGACCATCATGGTAACAGAGGATGCAGAGGAACCAATTGACCCCATTAATTCGTCCACTCCCTCCCCTGAAGCTAGCCTTTCACAGGAAGCTGATGTTAATCCCCCCCCTCTGCTATGCACATGCAAGAGGACTCCCCGCGGAATGTGGTGGTGTCTGGCATGCCGACGGTTGACGAGACAGAAATCATCGCCTGTGGCCCAATTCAGCAAAATTTTGGTATCATGCATATGCTCACACAAGCGGAAGAAAGCGTCCGTGATGAAGAAGAAGAGTCTCTGCCTGCTGCTCCAATTTCCGCACCTGCTCAACGCTCCGACCCGCAAAGCTCGGGCAAGTAAGTGCTCTTTTGGTTCACCTGGTCCTAATTTTTTTGCAGATTTTGCTCATCACTATCTCGGCCTGCTCTTCTCTTGCTTCGGGATGTTTCCAATTCTGGGTTGAGGCCGACCTCAAACCCCATTCTTCTTCAGCATATGCCCACGCTTCTATGTATGGATGGGATTTTTGCCGATTGGCTTCCTCTGCTTGGCTTCCCCAGCAAGCACGAAGCAGTTTTGTAATATCCACTGTAATGTCTAGCACTCGCCTGCCGCCTGGTTGCTCTTCCTTTTCATCGAGCACAGTGCTCATATTCTGTTCTCGAGTCTCTAAGCTAAGGGCCAGGAAACTGGCCCTCTGAGGCGTTGTCCTCATTGTAAATATTTTCCACTTTTTTAATAGATTTAGCTCTGATTCAGAAAAAAAAAAAAAATAAATAAATAATAATATTAAGATATTTTTTGTTATTATATAGTTAATATACTAATACATAAGTTCGGATAGTTTTTAAATTAATTATTAATTAAATAAATAATTGAAAATAAAAATTGATAGATTATTATGAAGATTTACGATTAATTAATTAATTAAATTAAAATTAATTATTAAAATAAGTTGGATTAATAATTATATTTATATTAATTTAACTAGTTAATTTTACAGAACAAAAGTAAAATACATTTTGTATCTATTTAAACTTAGGCAGTAAAAATCTCTCAAATTTTGAAGAGGCACTATTTTCAAATCATAAGTCAAATCTCAGTGATATTCGAGTCATTGGGATGCTGGCAAGAAACCACACACGATGAAATACTCAAAGCGGAAAACTGAGAAAAATGAAAATCCCGCAAAATTAACCAAACCAAAGCATAAAGAGGTGATTTGATCAAAATTTACATAGAGACTCCCTATTATTATTATGAAGATAATAATGTAAAAATGGGGGGTCATTGTTTTGCCACAAAAATGACGACACATGGGGAAAAAACATTTATCTTTGGCTAAAAAGATAATGAACTCAAATTTACCAAAAGATTGAAATTGTGAATTCTATCAAGCCTTCAAACATTAAAACATCTCCAATGGGTCCCACATTAATTGATCAAGTAATATCAGTTCTAAAATGATAAGTACTTGAAACAAACTGAGTCTGAAACCATAAATCAGAAAATTTAGGAAAATGTTTAATTTTAAATTTACCTTATATAAGTGACAGAAGAGGTATAGCTAAAAAGTTTAAAGAAATTATATATCCATTAACGTAAAAAAATATCCCTTAGTTGACATCGCTTTGCTTCCAGTGAACGTCCATAACCCTGATGAAGTTGTCTTAGTACCACACAAACATAGCCCCACCGCCAGCAAGCCTGTTCAATACTTTGACGAGTTTACTTGTGCTTCCCACACATACGTGTTTTCAATCCTATTTTTTTACCCTTTTGATAAATTTTTGACTCCATCATCTTTCCCTACAACTATCAATCTAGAGGCTTTTTATGTGAAGTGGGGGGATAGGTGGGATCCATTGAGTTAGACTAAAACCATTTCTTTCCTTGGAAAGATGAACTGTATCACTTGGAAAAGATGAACATTCCTCCATGGGAAAATAGTTAAGGTGAGAGGGCTTAAAATTTGATAAAAATGTTCCTTTAAGGTAAATGAAAACCCAAGAAATTGATAGAGTAAAACTTCTTCATGCATGCCAACCAATGTTGGGTAAGAAAATATCCTTCCATATAAATCATGGTAACATCATCAAATCCAATCCAAAGCAAAAGTGGAATCAAAACACTCCAAAGATTGCAAAAGAGGAAAGGAAGTGTAAACTAAAGTAAAAAAAGTTGAATGAAAATCCAAAATTGAAAGAAACCCTCATCAAGACAAATTATAAA